>VZTT01008580.1:33696-64892 GCA_013400855.1 Buphagus erythrorhynchus | reverse complement strand
CTGAACAAATTCAATATCTGTGTTTTGTTTTTCACAGCAGCAACAACTCCAGGCCCAGCACTTGTCACATGGACATGGTCTTCCCGTGCCGCTCACTCCGCACCCGTCGGGCTTGCAGCCTCCAGCCATCCCACCCATTGGCAGCAGTGCTGGTCTCCTGGCACTCTCCAGTGCACTGGGGGGCCAATCCCACCTCCCAATTAAAGATGAGAAGAAGCACCATGATAATGATCACCAAAGAGGTAGGCGCTGCCAGAGGAGTGTGTGGCTTCATTTCCCTTCTTTTATTTTAAGTTCTCCTGTTTAAAGTAAGCAAAGGGGAAGGAGGGGGGAGGAGTTTTCAGAAGAGCTCCTAGTTAATTACTTTAGTGTTTATTATCTAGCAGTAGCCAGAAATTGTATTCAAGTGCTAGAAATCCAGTTTTATAAATCTGGCTGTACAGCATTGATAATTAACTATACAGAAAAGTTAACATCTGTGCAAGTTATTATTTAACACACATCAGGATTCTTTCTTTGGAGTATGATAAATGTATAATTTTATGTAAACTAACTAGTACTTTTCTCTTTCTCTCTTCCCCCACATGCCCATCCCCTGCCACCGTATCTCCCTCCCCCTTACGCATGGGGGCTGCTCTACATGCAGATAGAGACTCCATCAAGGTAGGATTCCATTTTGTAGGTGTAAAGGGTAACTCGACAGAGCAGCGTGAATGTTGCATTTTTCTGAAGTGTGGCACAGAGTGGTGGAAAAAGTCACAAAATGGTTGTGATGCTTGTGTTGATTGGCAGCACCCTGCATAGCCTGTGTGTCACATTTAGGCAATGGCTGGTAGTGGGGCAGCTAGGATTGCAAGCAACATGGTGACCAGTGAGTTTACTGGACCAGCATTGAGGCTGTTCTTGAAAAGAAAGGTCTGCCCAGCGTCTGTGTCCAAGCTTTTGAGACAGGAAGAATAAGCCCGTAGTCCTAAGTCATTTGGAAGCTGTAAATTGTAATTCTGGTATTTCCTTATAATGCAGTTGAGGAAGGAGAGCTCTGTCGCTCACAGGGGAAGATGTGGGGTGCTGCCTGCTGTCCTGTAGTTGGAGAAGAGTGAGCTGCCCTTCCCTCTACCCTGTTAAATGTGACACTGAAGCTTGCGCTGAGGATTCTACCTTATCCAAAAATTAATTTTCAGGTTCTGAGTGACTCTGCAGCATACCTGAATCCTGTGTAAGGTGGTGTTCATGAGTAGGTACAATAACATACTTGCAACTCGTATAATTTTGAGCATTCAGTAATAGATACAAGTATGATTCAGTGGCATGTGATGCTTTTCCATACTGATAGCCACCAGAGTCTCTCAGGGACTCCTGAGGTTGTAATGCTGCAGATGGAGAGATGTGTCCATCTGCACACTAGCCCTGTCCTCTTCCTTGATGGGTCTGCTCTCCTAGTTTGCACAGTTTTCAGAAACACACGATCAAGCCTTATTAGGGTGCTGCTGAGTGTGGAAAAAAAAGATACACTTCTGTTAGAAATGGCAAGACCAACCTTATTGAGCCCTTAGAAACAGTTTGTCAAGTTTCTAGTCCTGCTTTTTTTAGGAAGATGTGAGATATTTTCTAGGGGTTGAGGAGATGGTGGAGGAGATGTTCACAGCATGACTCTAGTGTGCATTAGACAAGATTAGCAGGATCTTGTCAGGCAGATATTACTAGTGTGCCCTTGATGGTGTTGGGAGAAGCATGGTTCTGGGCACAGGCTTTGCCCCTACCAGAGACCTGTCCGTCAAGGGCTGACACCAGGGCTGACACTTTGGCACTACAGGTGGGGACGTGTCCCACAGCCTGTCCCAGCACACCCATTCTGCCACTGGCACTCCTGACATGCCCCAGCCAAGCGCAACTGAGCCAATAGTTGTCATTTTTGCTGTTAAACACGTGGCTCTGCATAACAACCAGGAGCTGACAGGAGCTGTCAGTTTTCACCGTGAGCAGCAAAGGCACTGAAGCTGTCTATCTGCTGACATCAGACAACAGCGTGTTGGATTTCACTTCAGCCTCTTTGTCGTGGGGGCTGGAAGTGCTATTACTGCTCCATGTGACCAGGTGGGAGCACACATTAATGACAATTTCCCTAGAACACCCACTCTTCACTGTGAGCAGATAAGTTTAGTCCATTTTCCTTTTTCCTGCCCTCAAGCTAACAAATGCAAGTGGGGCAGATACCTAACTGTGAGAGCACAAACCCACGTGGGTTCTTGAGTGAGGCTGCTTACCTATACAGTTGGAACCATGGTGATTTCATTCAAGAAAGTGACTGAGGAGAACTGCTAATACATGCCATTCACTGTTTCTAAACAATATATGCTAGTCATGTTTCTGTAACATTTGTGAGGTGTTAGGGTGTTTATGCTGGCATGGATGTTAGGGGGGAGCATTTGTACTGAAAAGCCTGGTTTTGTCTGGGATTGATTCAAAAGTGCTGTTACTCATCCAGGTTCCAGAAAGAAAGAAGGGCATCTACTTCGTGCAGTTTACTTTGAAATGATAAGTAGATGTTTGTCTTGCACGGTGCTCAGGTTGTGAATTGGCTTGTGTGTCAGCATTATGGGGCTTACTGCCAGCCTTGCAAGGTAAAATAGTTTGTTAATTTCCTTAAATGTTTTCAGTGATGCCCAGAGTAGCAGTTAGTCGCTTGTTCAATCGATTCCTCCCCCCTTAAGTGATTCCCGGCTAAGAGAGGCTTTTTATGATTGTCTGCTGTGTGACTTGAGACAGTTTTTGTCAGCCTGAACCAGCTGGAGTCTGTGTGCTTGTATGAAATAATTTATTCATGCAGGATAATGCTCCTTAACATTTAACAGGTAATGAATGTGACATAAATTTCCTTATTCCTTTTAATTTTTCCCTTTCCTCTTCCAATGTGCAAACAGGCAGGCTCTGGTACTCTAAATAGTAAGTAATTTTTGGCCATCTGTCAAAAGGAAATTTCAATACAAATTTAAATTAATGATGCCTGAAATTTTTTATAGCTCCTCTAAAAGCCTCTAATGTGCAGAAAATTCTGAATCTGCTGGTAGTAATTAGTGTAGCATGTAATGAGGATATGGGCAATGTTATACAGCCCCAGTGTAACGTTTTGATATGGTAGCAAAATTTTGATTTATATAAGGTTGTGTCTGGGTTTAATTGTGAGAGACACTTTAAAGTGTTTTCTTGCTGATATAGATTATTAAGCAGGGTGGATTTTAAAATAGCTCATGAAGTGTAAATTTATGCTTTAGTGTGCAATTCAGATAACAAAGGTACAGTAACCATTTCTACAAAGAAAGGAATTTGGCTGAAATGACCCATTTCTTGCCACTACATACAGCACTTTGAATTTGCTGGGCAGTTTTCTTACTGAAACTTGCTGTCTCTAGCTGTGCTAGTCCTGACTCTCCTCTTAGTTCAGGCCAGGGAAAAGGCAGTTTGCCTCACTCTACCAAATGAGACGTGTTAAGCCTGATCCTCCCCAGCACCTCCCTGGAGTGAGTAGTTCACTGATGAAACTGAGTAGTCACTTTCAGGTAACATGAGATTGTCCAGGAGCCGTTCCTAAATAATAAATCAGCATTGACACAGCAAGCTCTGTGGAGAAGGGCAGCTTTGGGAGCTCTTTGATTTCTTCTTGGATCCAGTCCTCCAAATTCTTTGCAAAGTTTGAAGTGTGGGAAAATTCTAAAGGCAGTAAACTGGGTCATGGGAGTGCTCTTTGTGCAGTGGCAAGGCTGTGGAGCGGACAAAAGGGAGGGAAGGCTGGCATGCGCCAGGGCTGAGCTCAAAGTGCAGCCCTGGCTTAAGGGCTCTGGGGGAATATAATGTGCTTAGACAGAAAGACAAACAGCTCTGCAGTTAACTGAACAGCTTTTCACAGAGGACTTGATGCGTCTTCTTTTCAAAGACATAAAACTTCCTTTTTTTAAAAGAGGGAAAAAAAAGAAGAAGGATTATAATTTTAAGTGGATTCTTCTTTGCTAGCTGCACTCACGTTTTTCCACCTCCTGTGAGAACTCGTGGTGCAGGAGGCATGTCCTTTTTTTCCAGTCCTGGTGTCATCTCTGGGGCAAATGGGGCAAAAGTTTCTTTAGTGCCTAACAAAGTTCCTTTTCTAATTAATTCCCTTTGGAGAAGCTATGGAAACATACTGTGTAAAAAAGCTCTGCCTGACAGAAAGTAGTGGGGTGCTAGCGCTCTTCCTGTAACTCTCAATGCAGCAAATGTAGTGAAGGAGCTCCCAGATGCTGGCTGGGTTGTGGGCCTGCCAGAGGTAGCCTGGATGTCACAGAGCAGATTGTTCAAGAACCTCATAGTTTTCTGAAACATGTGAATTCATGCATGGGATCCAACATGTGTAACTTTTTATCATTTCTAAAGATCTCTTGTTCTTTATATGCCTGTTAAGCTTTGCTTTCCTTTTGAGGTTGGTTGGTTTGTTTCTTTGGGCTGTTTTCTGGTTGGGGTTTTTTTCTTCATCTAATTTTTAAATTATTTGGGGCAGAGACTATGCCTATAGTAGGACTTGCCAAGGTGATGAAACCTCTTTTCATTTTTATCTGTTTCAGCAGCAACAAGTGCCAAAAATTGAAAATTGCAGCCTTGTGACAGGAGTAAAACAGCTAGTTTGAGATTCCTCTAGGGGGAAGAAAAGAATTTTAGAAGAAAAGATCTGAAATAATGCATCAAATACAGCTTTGGGGTGGATTTCTGGCCAATGCATGGTGAATTCATGCAGGTGAATTGGGAAAATTCTGTCTGGGAAAATTGAGGTGAATTTAGAAATAAAATTACTTTTGCCTTAATCTTTGTGAAAGTTAATAATTCCACATGTGGGCAATACAGGAAAAGTGGATGGATGCGATTCCCACATTCCATTTACATTTGTGGTAGCAGGTGCTCCCGTGCTTCTCAAGCTGTTAGCCACTATTAAGTGTTTAGACCTCTTTTCATTTAGTTGTAAGTAAGAGTAGGCTGCTTACTTCTGAATCCAGTGAGTAACTGGATGCTTGGAGGAGTTGGGTGAATGCAATTCTGGAAAGTACAAGGTACTTTAAAATAAAAATGCCCCAATATATTATATAAGACTTCTGGATATTACCAAATGTAATTTGTAAATTTTGTAAAACATAATTGTGTTGCTGACTTTGTTCTTCTGCTGATAGAGGAACACCACATAAGCTGCTGTAATGTATTCTGTGGACTTCATCCTAATTGTCAGGTTTCTTATAAATGTGACTTCCTCTAGAGGCGTGAGTGTCCTGCCAAATGTGTCTGCTTTCAGGGTGTATTAAACAAGCCAAAAAAAAATGTGGTTACCTGTTACAGACTTAAAGAAATGTGCAGGATTTATTTCCTGATCATTTTGTTATTTGGCCAGTTAATCACCATTCAGCTAAAAAGCACTTCACAGGCTTGTTAAAATCCAGACATTTCAGAGTCATGTCATGGATTCTGTTTGTACCTGTTGCCGTTCAGGAATGAAGCATTGCATGTATTTTGCTTTCTGTTAGGTCGAAGTGGTAGTTTTAAACAGAGCAGATTTGAACTATGCTGCTCTGCAAGAGTTGTGTTTTTTATGTTTGTGGGTGTTTTGGGGGTAGCATTACCAAAAAATAATGAGTAACTTCTGTTGGCTTCTGATGCAGTAATTTTTTCAGTATTAATTGATATCTGCCTCTGGGTGTGTAAGCTGTGCCGAATGTAACAGGTGCCCTAATTCCAGAAAAAGTGTTGTAATTGTTTGTTTGTGGAACAGATGAATAAATATCTGTGGGGCATAGCTGGTCCTCAGGTGGTGAACGTGAGTGGATTAATGATGTGATTGGGTGAGACATGCTTGTTTGTTGCAGTCTCGTCCAGTGACTGTCTGCTGAAGCAGAACAAATATTAATTAGCAAGGTCCTGTTTGTTGTCTCAGTCTATCTTATGGAGCTGATTTTTTGGCACTGCTTTTTTTTCTTAATAACCTTTTCATGGCTAAACTTGTAGTATGTCATTCAAGCCCTGGGGTTTTTGAAAGACATCTGGAACATTAAACTAAACCTCAGTGTATATCTCCCTACTGTGTTTTTTCTTCTCTTCTCCCCCCCCCACCCTGAGTTTTAAATTTCTTTCATTCATGCGGTATCACATCTTTAGTCTTTTTCAGGAGGTCATCTGGGAAGTTTAATTTAGTGTAGAGTACTCATGTTCATATGAAAGTAACAGCATATACTCTGGTATCAAAGAATTAGCTGCTTCTGTCAGTTTTGATGCCTTCACCTCTTTTACCCAATAGCTTTGTACCTACTTCTGTCTATTAATGGCACACTATCCTCTTATCTTATATCTTTTTGCAGGTTTCCGCAGGTTGATTCTTACCCAGTGGTGTGCCCACATTTGGTCAAATTCCTGCAGTGCATCCCACTGTCAAACTTTTATATTGCCACTTGGTGATTTAGGGTAACTCAAATATTCTCTCTCCAGATGCTCTCTTCACCCAGAAGGCAAATGCATACATGGGCTGTAATTTCTAACCTGAGCAGTCATGTCTAATTATTTCCATGGCAACAGACTGTGATGTTGATAACACAGGATTATGATTTCACATCATAGAGTAGGAAGAGGAAGTTTGCTGGAATGAGGAGGTGGGTGGAAAGGTCTCCAGCACGAAGGCTTTGACAATATAATAGCTGGGGGAAAAGAAGTAAAAGGAGGAAATTAATTTGTTTATTCTATCTCTTGAGTTCTCTTCATTGTAAGCATGCAATTAAAATCATTCTTTAGATGCTGAAATTCATGTCTTACACTAGTTTACTCATGGTGGATGAGTTGGAATGAAGAACACATTTGTAGGTCAAGTTACATAGATGCTTGTCAATGTAATGGGAGAAAATAAACAACACCTATCAATTTTTGTCAAAAGTGTGACCCAAACTAGGTTTTTGACTTACAGATTTCTGTTGGCACTGTGATTCTTTTTCCCCCTTTTTTTCTTTTTTTTTTTTTTCCTTTTTTTTTTAGCACATAACATTTTGATTTTTTCTTTTTTGTCTTTTTTCTTTTTTTGGACCCTTAGGTCCAAAGGTACTTGAAATGTCCCTTATTTTTACATGAATCAATGGATTCACTGGGCAGGCACATTATCTGCTAAAGGGAGGAAAAGTGCACCTTCTGGATTCAGTGACATGTATGACATGCATTGGAAGTTTCTGGGATATGGGTGAAGTCCGTGAATGCTAATAGTATATTTGTATTTATATTGTTCTTCTTGTCTCTTATCTGGCACTGGGAAAGGAGCACATTTCTGGTCCAAGATGATTAGGCTGATTTTAGAATAAGTTTAGGGAAATGGGTAGTCTGACTGATATGGAAGTTGTTATGCAAGATTGTTGAGTGCAACATTGAATTGCATGAATTACAAAATCATGAAATAACAAAGTTTTAGCTGTGCTTTGAGGGAAGAGTCAATTAGACCAACCAGCAGGAATTGGCCATTGAGAGAAGTTTGCAGGAAAGTTGCACTGTTTCCTGCCTCCCCTTGGTACAGCTCTAATTGAGTTGAATAATTAATTAAATATCTAAAGCTCGATTAGCCTATTCTGCATAGCAATTTGAAGAGTTTTGTCTTTTCTTAAGCGACATTTGGCCTTTTGAAGAACAAAAAATTGGAAATGCTAATGTTTTTCATCCAACTAAGGGAAGAAAAGAAAAATGTCTCCATAGCAACAAAGCTTCTTTCTACAAGGTTTCCTAAAATATGCCTGAACCAGAAGCAGATGCCTGATTTGAGAATCTCGCCTTCTTCAATGTAAACAAATAACTTATAGGCAGGTGTTGGAAATAATATGGAAATCCTATTAAAGAGCCCTGGGTTCCTGTCAGTCAGGAAGCCCCTGCCACAAAGGGGTTGGTTGTCTGAATAAAGGAGGCAGAGTAAATTCTCTTTAGGCTTTAGCTTTTCCCAGGAAATGATTGTCTCTGCATGCTCTTTCTCCTGCAAGTCTGAATGCAAGCGGTTTCTTCTGCTGATCCCTTCTGCCACCCTTGCTTTCTCCCTCTCTTCTCCTGCTGGATTAGTCCTTGATGTCAGTTGCGGCTGTTGCTGCTTGGGGTGTTGTGTCATTTGTGATTTTAACCCCTGTTCCCTCCTGCCCCCCCGTCTGCAGCCCTGCCTTGGCTGGTGAGAGGACAGCCAGGGGAGATGCCTGACACTGGCCTGGAGAAGAGGAAGAAAAGTTCTTTAGTGAATTTATAAATTTTGGTAAAGGTTTTGGCATGGGTGGTTTGCCGGTATCATGTATGGTGTTCCAAATTTAAGTGTGGTTTTTCACATCATGTGTCTAGAAAGTTGGTGGAATGCTCTTGATTCTTCTTAATCTTCTTTTGAAGTTACTGAGAAAACGTGCTAGCCATCACTTACCTGTTAGTCTAGTGTGACACTTCCATTGCATTTGCATTTTCTGATGTCAGTTTTGTCCCCAGACATGGTTGTACTGAGGTCTGCCCTACAATAGCTTACCTGCCAGCTTACCTGCAGGCTGTGGATGAAGCAGTATGGGGCAGGTGGGAGCAGGTGCTGAGGTCATGCTTTCCAGGGTCTCTAGGCTGGAAACAGAGACGATGTGTTTGTCTCCTCACATCCTGTCTCTACATTCCTTGTCACGCCAGACATAGTGGTGCTCTTAATAACACTCAGAGGGTTAAATGTGGATAAACACAAAACAAGGCTTCTGAAAAGCCTGAAGATTATCATGCAGCATTTCTCGGACTATAGCCCCCGAGACGCACTTCATAAAGCCAATAAAGCGCGCGCTGGTGGTCTCCTGTTGCCCTGGCAACGGACCACAGGGCACCCTGTGTGTGAAATGCATGAACATCTGCGAATTAATCTTTTTTAGTTTGTTCTTTCCTTGGCACCAGTGGAGCTGTGCTGGATGGTAGCAATAGGGCCAGAGCTGGAGGGTACCCCAGGGATGCCCCAAGCTTCTGGCAGAGGGGAGAAGCCAGGTCCTTCCCCAGCAGTGCTTCCCACAATGAAGGGATTGAAGGAATGCAGCTTGATGTCACTTTTGCTAAGATGCTGTTAACTTGCTTTTGGGTGCATGGGGGGAAGAAATTTTAAAAATATTTTCCTAAGCTGACATATAGCTTGGCTTGTTGGTCTTACATGAAAAAACAATCTAAGAGGAAAATTGAAATGAGCTCTTGTGTCCACGTGGCATTTTTACTGGACTTCTCCACTCATGTGCTTCACTCTCACAAGACTGTAGAAGAAACAGAACTTGAGAGGTAGAAAGTCTCTTGCAAATCGTATGAAAAAGTTAGCAATGTGACAGCCGACCCAGCAAGAGGCCCAGCCACAACCATGCTTAAGAGATGCAAATACTGGGGATGGTATTTTCCATTGCCTCCTGAAGGAATTACAGAGACCACTAGCTCAGGAGTCGCTGACTTTCTGTCAGTTCCCTGGAAGGTGCTGGGCATTCTCTTCCCTTGCCTTCTGCCACCCTCACCCCTCTGTGGTGCACCAGGGTGCAGGTTTCATTTCTGGCTCCAGAAGCTGTGCTGGGTGCTGGCTCTGACTGCTGGCTGCCAGCTCAGGGCTTGCCCCAGCTCTCCACCAAGTCTCAGGAAGGACTGTAGGGGGAACACTGTGAATGTTGTATCATCAGCAATTGCTGGATGCAATCAGTGTTTTAATGAAGTATTGGAAGTGAAATGCCACTTTAATCTGCTAATTGCATTAAAAGGACAGCAGATTACTCTGTATCACTTCTTTTTGATCTGCAAACTTATCAAAGTACCGAGGAGCTTTTAAGTGAAGTATAGCAGCCAGTCCAGTGCTACTTGCTTGCATACGAATATTAGCAGGCACAGCTGCACCTCTGTTTTTCTGCCACTCAAGAGGCAATGAATGCAGCTGTGGGAGTGTTCTTAATGCATACTTATGAGTAAGTGGGGCAGGGGGATGGGAGAAGGAAAAGATTCAACATGGGTTGTTCCTTTTTCCATTAGCTGGGTGAGCCGTCTATCATAGATTATCCATACAGAGAAGCTGGCAAATTTCAAGCCACTATATTGTTTGAAAGAGGGTGTACAGTATTTTCTTTGCTATATTAATCTTGATAAATCAAAATAAGCAATAACATGGGTTTTTCTGGCTGGGTCCTGCTTTGTCAAACTGGCATGTTCTGCAGAGGTGCAGTGCAGAAATATGGAAAAAAGGCCAGGAGAGGTGTTTCCCAATTACAGCAACACCCAGAAGGGTTTTCTGCAGTTGTGTGTGGTTTGTGTTTGGCACAGACTACAGACAACATAAAACTCTTCAGCTACGGCAGTGTATTTCTGAGTCCTTTGTTCTTTTTATTTTATTGACAAAGTGGACAGACTGTATAGAAATTGCTAGTTGCATTGAGTTGAAAAGCCAGTGCTGACCTAAATAACATAGGGCTTTGCCTTGTGATCTTCCAATACCAGGCATTAGAAAATCATTATATCTGGCTTGTAGTTTGTGTGTTTATATATTTGTTGAAGCCATATCTGTTGATGCTATACTTCTGTTTCAACTCTACATTTCTTTGAAAAATATCAAACTGCAATTTGTTTTAGTCCTGGAAGAAATTAATGTTTTGCTTTTCTTCCCTGCTTTGAGAAAAGTTTTGTGCCATGACCTCCAACTACTATTTTGTAATGAGCCTTGCTGTCCCATGCTGCAGTTTATGAGAAGAATTCAGTGTCTGAATAATTTAAAAACAATCTCTTTAAAATCAATTACAGTGAACCTTGTGGGGTTAGAGAAACCTTTTTTTGCCATTCCCTTGCAGTATAGTATTTTTCTGAGTGCCATGTCAGTATGCATAATTGACATGAGAGTAGCAAAGGCACCCTACCTTAAACATAAAGGCATCTTGTCTAGGATCAGTTTGTTGCCCTTAGAAAAAGCAGTGTGTGCTCACCATCTAGGTAGCTTAAAAGCCTTGTACCACACTGCAGGTGTTTGAAAGCAGTAAAGTTATTTACCAGACCTGTAGGACTCTGGTGTGCTTTTTGAAGGTTTTCTGGGTAACATTTACGTTACCTTCAGCTGTGGCAAAGGCTGGGGGTGCCATTTTCCAACGCTTCTTCCTGTTCTGCTGAATGAGGAAGATGAGACACTATCAAAAATTGTCATGTTATCTCTCTTCCCTATTCTTTCTAGAGTATCTAGCATCTGACTCTTTCTAGTATATCAGAGGTTTTTCCCATTTAATCTGCTCAAGTGTTTTCTGTTGTACAGTACCTCTCTGTTGTGTCTTTGCTCTCTGTGGACCTTAAGCAATTTTACAATTCCTGCTAATGACTGTAACAGTCCTGCTAATTCTAATAAAAAAACTTAGTGTTGCAAATAGCAATAACCTCATTTTTAATAATAAATCTAACAGAAGTTTCCCACCAAGTAATGTAGGGCTGCAGTGGGTACTAACAGCTGTGCTGATCACAGCATGATGGAGCTGCTGCTATTTAGCAGACAAATGTTTCATGATTGTTTTGGACAGAAAGAGGAAGAAAACTTTATTTGATAGAAGAAGTCTCTCATGTTGACAACACACAACACCAGACTGCTACAGTGCAATCACTGCAAAGCCGCATGTTTTGCAAACAAAATATGTTGCAGATTCTAATTATAAAAACAAAAATATGTTCTTTAATTTGACATACAGAGAGAATTTCTCTTACTCTTTTTCTAAGTCTTAAAACTGCCAGGAATCCTCTCTGGAATACTAGTTACTCAGCGTGCACAACTGTTATTGTAGATGTCAAAAATAAAATATTCATAAGTGTATTTGATATTGTATTCTGGCTCAAGATACATACCCGTCCAACACTGCACTGTGATGTATATTGTTAACTGGTCCTAGGAAAAACATTTGTTCATATCCAGAGTTGTTCTCATTGCCAGTAATGAGATTAAATCAAAACAAGCATCATTTGTTACCTTACTTTCCCATTTTCTTAAAGTTTGCTAAAAGTTTAAAAATAATATGTTAATGTAATGGAGCTATTGTGACAAAAGCCAACAAATCAGGGTAGCAGACATCTGGAAGTGGCTGTTTCCCATATTAAAATAGCAATTCAAGTAAAACATGTAATGCTTAGCACTGGGTTCTATGCAGTAAGACTACTTTGTCCTGCTCTTTGAAACTGTAAACATGAACCTATGTGAAACCTCTGGAGGAGGGTGAATGAGCATTTGGCTTGTGTGAAATGAACATGGGGGGCAGTGGAAGAAGAGAGGTGTGTGGGAATAAATGCATGTTTCCTCTCTGCATCCACCTGTCTAACTACTGTGCTTATTTTTACCTACACTTTACATATTCTCTGGAGAGAACTCTTTCACAATTCGCATTAAAAAAAAGGAAGAAAAATTGTATGCAACCCTAATTCTATATTATAACCCTAATCCTATTCTATATAGAGATCAAGCAGCTAGTAAATTTATGCGTGCCTAACACTTGTATGTTAAAAGCTGTGTGTTCTTTATACCAGAAGCAAGGTGTAAGGAGGCATTAATCCTCTAAACATTAATCCTTTTCAAGATCACAGGTTACCATTGCCCTCTCTTACATGAGAATGTGCCTTATGTTCCCTTTTCTCCTGTAGGACATCTGTTGGTTCCTTGGAAATAGTTGAGCCATCATTTAGCAATTTGAAGGGAAAGCCTTGAATAATTCACACAACAAATGATTAGGCAAGCACTTGTCTATCTAACTGAATTATTCTGCATGTTTGCTGAAGCAGTTAAGCAGCAGAACAGCATTTTCTTCTCTGGAGGCTTTACAGTGGTAGTATTGACCCACCTAGTTATTGGGTTTCAGCCTTTTGTTGACACTGTTGTAAATGAAAGCAGTCTGGACAGGCACTGAGCAGCTGGGCTGGATAATTGTGGAGGATTCCTGCTTGTTGCTGTTACCCTCAGTGTTTGTAGTGGGTTGTTTGCTTTGACTTTTGTTGAACTGTTGACAAAAGCATTAGATACAAATGGGAACAAATAAAGTGATGACATGCCAGGAGGGCTTGGCAGAAATGGTGGTTTTCGTTCCAGCTTAAATGGGGACTGTCGGCACTTGTCTGGATGGGTAAAGGAAGGTGTATTCAGCATTTATGTGCTTTTCCCTCCCCTTTTCCTTGCTTTCCCTACTGCTAAATGTGTTTTGGTAAACAGGTGAATAAAAACAGAGCAGAGGCAATTTCACCATTGCCTTAACTCCTTGGCACTATGTTTTTGAAGCTCTTTCTGACTGTGCATGTCTTGCTGGGCAAATCCAGTTCCTGAAATGAAAGGATTAAGTATATAAAGGGAAGGGGAGAAAAAAAAATAGAGAGGACGGGGGTGTAGAAGGACTAGAAATGAGAAAAGAGAGGCTTAAATAGAACAGTATACACTAAGTAGTATAGCCAGCAAAATTGAAGTCATTTACTGGAACGCTTTTAATTTGGTTTAAACAAAATACTCTTTTATATATTCAAATGGGGAGTAGCTCAGCTGTTGTGAAGCCAGAAAATTAATGGTATTTTTAGTGAAATAGCAAACGCATGTCAACAACATAGCTGTGGATGATAATGTTGGCATTTTATTCATGAGGAATTATCAATGCAGGTTACTGGACAACATAGTGTGACTGGAATAACTGAGCACATGGGGGGAAGCAGCTGTCCTTCTGTAAGATGATTTCATTTTACATTTAGTCCTTCAGGAAGAGAAGGAGACAGAAAGAAAGCATTTAAAAAAACATGTCTGAAATACCTATCCTTGGGGTTTCTGGGTCCCAGAGACTAAACTTTTTACCTCTGTGTGACTCATGGTTTTCTGTCTGTCCTTCAAGTCTGTCTTGAGGGATGGCAGAGAATAGATGCAGAAGAAGAGCATCCCATTAGGATATCTTTGCTGAAAAAGTAGTTTTGGCCCTGGAGAAGCTGCAAGTTTACTCTAGCCATCTCCGGCACTTGAGTTTTGTGCCTGAGTGTTGTTTGCTTGGGGCTCTTAATGCATCTAATGTGTTGTCAAATACAGTTTTGCTGGCTGGTTGTGGAGGAAGTTAGTGTATGATCTGGAAGGTCTTGCCACTTGGCAGGAGAGATGCTTTGTGTTTGTTATTCTGACTGTAGTTTTCTTGTAGCAATTGACTTCAGAGTTTTGTGCAGATCAGCTGGGAAGTGGCAAATAAAGTTTGCAGGGGTGAAGACACCACTGCAGTGAACGAAGAAGGTGCTGTTCAGTGTTGCTGTCTGTAGGCACGCAGAGGTATTCCTTGCCTCTGCTGTAATATCTGCACCTGCTGGTATCTGAGATAGCCATAGGGTTTTGGGGTACCAAAGTTGTGATATGCAGGTATTTTTTCCTATCTTCATGGATCTTCAAGTTGTCCTAAAATCAAACACCATAGTAGCCAGGTAATCATGGTGTTTATGGACCCATTTTGAGCAATCATCTGTGAGTGTTTTCATTATTCCCCTTTGTTATGATTGCCATATTGTTCCTGCTCTCATCACAATAAGAAAAGAAGGGACGAGAAGAAGAGATCTGGAAGGAATTGCCTTTTACTGCTGTCACTTCTAAAGTTTCTTCTAACATGCAGGATGTTTGTTGTTTCAAACCATAGCCCTGTTGACATCAGCAAGAAGTGTTTTGCCCAGATGTTAAATACTGTGAGATCAGGCCTGAATTTGTTATTAGCCATACAAGTATCAAAACAAAAGATAGAAATACCAAGCTATTTCTAGCAAACATATAGGGGTGGTGCTACTATGCATATCACTTTGTGCATGATGAATCCCCAGTTCTTTTCTCTTTGGAAAATATACATAACAATTCTAAAGGGAACTAAAGGTATTATGATAGCGAATTTCAACCTTGATTGAAGGTAAAGTGAGTACTTTTTGAAATGCAGGGACTTAAAGCCAAATTAAAACAAAAATATTCCATAATCATGTTTGAACAGCATTTGGATCACCTAAAATGTGTAAAAATTCAGAAAAACTAACTTGTGAATGTTCTGTGGCATTGCCTTACTTTTTAGACAGGCTTGGATAGTTTTGTGTTTTCATGTGAAATGTACTTTTCCCTGTATTTAGTTACACCGAGTTAGCTCGTTAGGGTAGTCTGCTTTCTGTAAGAAGGGCCCCAAGTTTTACTTTGTTTCAGAGAGCTGAGACCAGGAAGCAGGAAAGTGCTTCTAGAATGAATTTGCATTGAAGTAACAGTAGTTTTGTAGGCTGAGATTGAATTGGACTTACTCAAGTCACAAAGTGATTATGCATCATGGGGCAACATTTTTTTGCACTGTCTGGTGTCTAATAGTACGCAACTGGAGTTCTAAGCTGGCCAGTTAGGAATAAGAATGGATATGGGAAAGAACATTCAGTAATAGGAAACAGTAAAATAAGACAGAAGTAACAGTACAGCAGATAGATGAAGCCCTAAATCAGTG
This sequence comes from Buphagus erythrorhynchus, assembly GCA_013400855.1. Taxonomy (NCBI): domain Eukaryota; kingdom Metazoa; phylum Chordata; class Aves; order Passeriformes; family Sturnidae; genus Buphagus; species Buphagus erythrorhynchus. Next base: position 49,416 of record VZTT01008580.1, on the reverse strand, counting down.
GTGCACATCCTTCAGCCACAGAAATCTTTACTGGTGGCTTGCCCTGAACCAGTGGGCTGCACCTATTTTGCATATAATTTATATTGCATTTTAATCAGATAAGCACAGACCATGTTTGTTTTTCATACTTATGTAGTGCTTTAAGTGCAAACACTGCATAGCAAAAAGCAATAAAAGACACTGTACCTGGTGGGTTATAGTAAAATAAGTGATGATGGAAAGACTGGCTCTGCATTTCTGCAGAAATCAGGAAGGTTTGTCTGACATCTGGCTGTCTTTGAGAAGGTCTTATGCATTCTGAAGTACAGGTTTGAGTTTATTAGGCAGCTGCAGGCTTGGCTTTGTACATATCTTGAATACATAATATTAATTTGAGAAAAAATAATTTCAAAGACAAATTTGCAGATAGCACATTTCCTGATTAATTCTGTTACCCATGGGTAATTCAAAAAACAACAGTGTTAACCACCAGTAGCATCTTCTTCCTGGAACTTTGTTCAGAGTATTTAGTTGCATCTCAGATGTGGTGGCTTTAGGTTCTCATAGTTCGGCTGATGAGTTTTACATACAATGCAGAAATGTTTCCCCTTTTACCTTTCTCATGTTTGCCTCATACAGATTTATGCAAACTAAAAATTGGCTAAAGTTCTAGGTTTTTATAGTTTCTGGAGTTAGTACAGGTACTCTGTTACAGTAATTGGATTGCTCTAATCTTCTAGTTGTGTTTTTACTGATACAAGGAATACTGATTATTCCTTCCTCATTTTTAAATTTCAGTCTAGCGTATGTAATAGATCCATTTTGGTGATACCAGAGTACCTTCAAATCTTCAATCCATGAATCCTCACAACAACCCTATAAGGGAAAGAAACTCTCTAGACTTCTGAAATTATCCTACTTTTATAGATAATGAACTGAGGCATGAAGAGGCTTAATTGACTTCATGTGATCAGATAAAAGAGCAGAGTACTAAACCTACATTTCCAAAATATAAACAGTTTTCCAACCTCCCCACTCTTAGTTTTTAGCTTAGTTTTTAGCATCAATGACTTTGTGATCCACCTGTACCTAATTCTTCCTTTTGAAACCTCACAGTGGATTTGAGTCCCATTCTTGGCAAGTACATGCATGCTTCTGGTTTGACCACTTAGTCCTTTTGAGCTACTTCCTGTTTCATTTGACTGTCTAATCTCTGCATGTTTTTGCAGAAGACAAGTTTTGGTTGAATTTTCATCCTTCCTTCAAGCTCGATTACATTGCTTCTGTGTTTCTGTGGCTCCTTCCACACGAGGTTGTTGGACACAGAACTGGAAGGAATACTGAGCAAGTCTGCAGATGATATAAAACTGGGAGGAGCTGCTGACTCCCTCGAGGGGAGGGAGGCCCTGCAGAGAGACCTTGACAAATCAGGGGTCTGGGCAATCACCAACCATGTGAAGTTCAACAGGGCAAAGTGCTGGATTCTGCACCTGGGATGGGGCAACCCTGGATGTATGGACAGACTGGGGAATGGGATGCTGGAAAGCTGTGCCATGGAAAGGGACCAGGGGGTCCTGGTCAATGGCAAGCTGAACCTGAGCCAGCAGTGCCCTGGAGCCAGGAGGGCCAACCCTGTCCTGGGGGGCATCAGGCACAGCATCACAGCCAGGCAAGGGAGGGGATTGTCCTGCTCTGCTCTGAGCTGGGGCAGCCTCACCTCCAGTGCTGGGGGTTTTGCTGTACAAGGAGCAGCTGAGGTCACTTGGTCTGTTCAGCCTGGAGGAGACTGAGGACAGACCTCACTGCAGTTACAACTTCATTGTGAGGGGAAGAGCAGGGACAGGCACTGATCTCTGCTCTGTGCTGACCAGTGACAGGACCTGAGGGAATGACCTGAAGCTGTGTCAGGGAAAGCTTATGTTGGCTGTTAGAAGGAGGTTCTTCTCCCAGTGGGTTGGCACTAGAACAGTTTTACAGGAAAGTCACAGGACCAGCCTGACAAAGTTCAAGAAGCATTTGGATAATGCTCTCAGGAATTGTGACCCTTGCAGACGGTGCTGTGCAGGGCCAGGAGATGGACCTGATGATCCTTGGGATGCCTTCCAACTCAGCATATTCTGTGATTCTGTGATATGTAGCAGAATCAGCAGAAGCCACAGCACTACTGGGAGGGTCATGGCAAGGGGAGCTTGTGTTTGATTCTGTTGCTCACAGCTGTCACACAGCATATATACACTATACCACAAAGCACAGTGCCATAGCCCCGGGGTTAGCCCATCTTAGGATGGAGCAGCAGTGACTCTAGACATCCCAGCACTGTGCCTGAACTGTTCCTCATTGTGTTACTTCCAGCCCAGGGCTGCACAGGCAAGGCTCTGCCACTTTCTGTGCATGGAGCAAGATTGTTCAGCCACAGATAAGGATTTTGGGCACAGGGCTCCACTGACTGTTAGCAAGGTGCTCAGCAAGGTCTGCTGCACGGCTAGAGGACTTTTCCTGCAAGGCTGCTGCAGGGGACCAGCCCTAGACATGGATGTGGGAATGTGATTTTTGTCAGTAGTGAAAGTGCCCAGTGAGGAGAGCATGCAGGCAGGGAAGAAGGATTTCCATCTGTGGACTGGAGCTTTGGATACAATTGTGTCTGTTGTAAAGGAGTTTCTTACACTTTCTTACTGTAAGGGCTCCATCTGGTGCTCTAGGTGTCTTTAAATGACAATTTGCATTTACTATCAGAACTAAAGGCTACGCACAGTAAGCATTCTGGTGGTCTTATCTGTCACAACAAATAATGAAAGCTTGTCCTGCACTCAAACCCTATAACATAAAAGGGGCAAGGAAAGGCAGTGAAACAAAGGGGGACAGACTGAACAAGTTCAGAATCTGTCCCCATGTTAGCAGGAAACAGCAGTGAAAACCCATTTTAAAATTCAAGATTTTCTATTTTAAAACAAGGTTTAGCTCATTACTGAGAGTAAGCAAGGTAACAGTGCAAGGATACTCCAGCAGCTCAGATGTTGGTCAGTAAACAGTGGTGTGACTTCCAACTCAGCCTCTTAAGTTCTGGCTAAAGACATGCTGGCAATGCTCTGTGTACTCAATGTAAAGCACCACTCTTCAAATTTGAAGATGATGTATGCAGAGATCATCATTGTAGTCAAGCCTTGCATTAGGAAACACTTTGCTAGCTATTCTGACTAGTGCCTTGAAAAGGAATGATCCTGGCAAGCTGTTATGGAGAATAAATGCACGGACAAACGGTTGTACTTTGAGGTTTAATAACTTCCCAACAGAGAAGCCCATTTTATAAGTCATCCTGTACATTCATCCTAGCTCCCTTTAAGCCTTCTCACCTGATCAGTCTTTACAACTAAATTCATTCCTGACTATGCATAAGATCAAGCTGCCTATTTAGGTGTCCTTTAAAGTGTGGGTGTTGGTTTTTGCTGTACTCCAAAGCAAGTAAAAAAATGCTTGTCTGCACTGTTTCACCCAGTCAGTGGGTGCCTAGAGAAAATTATATGTATTGAAGGAGCCTGTGGAGGTTTTCCCTTAACCCTGTAATTCCAGCTTTTATAGTGCTTCTTATGCCTTTGATCTCCACACTCTTAATTGGCTCACAGGGAGATTATTTACAGTCAACAAGAAAAGTATCTTGAATGTGTCATTTTAATAAACTTGTTACTTGCCAGCTTCTCTAGAGGCATCCCACATGGAAATAAACATCTTTCAGTTTGTTTTATAAATAAAATTTTAAAATGCTTTCCTGGAACCTTGATGAAATACCAGGTCTTTGCAGATCTAAATCCACACCATAGGTATTGCTTGGAAACATGCTTGGTGTTCTTTAACATACTTAATGCTAGATTAGAGAACATGACTATTTTTAGTCCCCTGTTTCTACCAGCTCATTTCTAAACAATTCAAAATAAAGAGCCTGAGCATGTATGGTATTTAAAAAACCTTTCACATGAGGTTTCTAAAACAGATCAATTTCAGCATTAGAGTGTTAGTAATTCAGCAAAGGAAAATTAAATTCAGGATTGTGTAGCTATAATAATAATGTATTACATCCGTCTTCCTTGAAAATTATTGTAACAGTAGAGTTGAACCTAGTGAATTACATAATTCGGGAGCATTTGCCAGAATGCTGTTTTAGGGATATTACTGTGTCTTCCCTTAAAAGCAAGTGGAAAGATGAATCGTATTATGAAATACTTAAATGAGAGACAAGAGTCTTCAGAAATTACCTAAAATAACTAATTTGAATAGAATAGAAGGTCATGTGTGTGCATGCCAAGTTAATCACATTTAACTGCTTGGCATAGGGGAGGAGGAGGACAAGAGGGAGATCTTTGCTTTTTCTTTTCCCTAACCTGAATTAAAAATGTATTGGCTACTCATTGCTAACATCAAAACATTTCCAGCTAGCCTGAAGTCAGTATTTGATTGTGCTTTCAACATTTAAAACATTAACAGTGTGACCTATCTAATATAAATAATGGAAGGCCCAGAGAAGTAAAAGCTACTGCTGCTTCTCTTGGCAAAGCTCTGTGATGTTCAGGAGTTGTAATACATCTAAAAATCTGGCAGAAAGGCCAGAAAGGCAGAAAGTTTTACTTTTTCAGTCTTCAATAGTAGGTGTTATATGTATGATGTGCTATTATATACTGATGTGACTGCTTTAAGGCTGACTGCCGAATCTGTGTTCCCACCACTCCTCCATCCATTCCACTTAGCAGAGTCCTTGATTTGAAGAGTGAAACTGAGGACCATTATTTTTGCAGCAGGCTGAAGTCCAGATTCAGAGTAGTGCACAGTAGGCATCTAAAGTTCAGCACATATGTACATTCCTGTGATTTCTTTTTCTGCTTTGTGCCTTCTGTAAGATCAAGGTGTGTGCCTCAAATCTGGCATCTGCTCAAGTGCTTTCCTGAATAGGAAATGGGACAATTTCCTGAACAAGGGTCTTGGGAACACAAGTAAGTGAGGGTAGATGAAGTGAGGCAGATATAATGGGCTTGGATATTATTTGAGCAGAGAGGAGAATAGTAGCGTCAAATATTTTTTATGGAAGGTACTTTTAATAGATAGTTAAGAGAATGTTTTGTTTCAGAATCAGCATGACCTGGAATCTGCAAACATTTAATAGCGCTCAGTTAAGTTTAATTCACCGGCCCAATTAAGAGTTTGGTTGGATAATGAAATTCTGTTTTCAGTGGACACTTATCAGTGACTGTGGCTTCCTAAATTATGTAGAGTACTAAAAAAGCAGAAAATAAATCAAGTCTTCAGAAGCCACAAAAAATCTAATGGAGAAGAGAGGACCAAATTGCTAGTCTTTTGCTTAATACCTGAGAAAAGCATGTGAATGTGTTTCTGCTGACAGAAGCAGTCAGGATGTGGAGTGAGTGTTTCTACTGAATTTTAGGGGAATTCAGTACCATGATTGATAGCATTTTGAAGGCTGCTTTTTTTCCCATCACTTTTCTACTGATCAAGTCAGGAACAAATAGGATTAAAAATAGGGATAAGGTAGATAACTAGTCAGAACATGTAGAAAGAGATCATCAACTCCATTCGTGAATTATTCAGTTAAAACAATAATTTACTTTGTCTTTGTCTTGGTTTGAAACAGTGAGACAGTCTTATCATCTCCTAGGTCATATCTGCAGCAAAACAGCTATAAAATCCTTTAGAGACAAACAAGCAGAAAGGAAGAAAATGAAAGTGTTTTTCCCTGGAGAGTTGATACATATGGATAGATTGGAAAGGAGCAGAAATGTGAAAACTCAAAACTGCTGCTTTTGCCATGCTTTTTGTTAGACATAACCAAAACTGAAAATGTAGGATACTGGAGCACAGTACCTGATGGAGGGAGGCTAAATTGAGTGTCTTGTGGGACTGTCTTTAGATGTGATCTCTGTGGTTTTAAAGCAACAAAAAAGAGGCTCATTAGCACTGGGTTAGATCCTTCTGTTCAAAATGCAGAATAGATAGGAAATGTAAATCCTAGGAGAAAGTTGTTAGGGCCTGTCACATGAAAACTGAATCCACTTAAATATCCCTGGAGAAGGCAACACTTAAAGCCTGATCATTGCTGCTTGAACATGGAAAATCTAGGGGGTGTCGATGTGTATATTTTTTACCTCCTAACTTTGGTTGCCAGTGCTGAAGGGATTTTTATAACCCTTGAGCCTTGAGACGCTGCAGGAAAGTGTTTGCATTCATCTTGGCTCTGTGCCTTGCAGTCCATTTTAATCACTTTGCAAAGTGGAAGGATAACAGTTCTACTACAGTGCTTGGTCTGAAAAGAGGACTCTGAGCAAAACCCAGTTATTCTGCAGAGGGATTTCCTGATTCTTGCAGGAACAGAGTGTAAAGCATACTGACACAAGCCTTTAATGGCTATAATAAAACATTCCCTCTGTAGTTTTTTTTAGAATTCTGAAAACTAACCAAGTATCCTTGTGTATTCTGTTTAAATGTAGTTGCTGTGAAAACATAATTAATGTTGATATCCTGGAGATATGTTGGATGTTGGGAATTTTTATGCATGTCCATCATTGGTTTTTGAAGAACACTTATTGTGTGCTACTGCTTTTCCTTGCCTCATAGCATCTCGGTGACTCAAAGTGTAATGCAGGCTAGTGGGTATTCTTCTCTCACTTTTTCATGGTGGTGAGCCCACAATTAAATTGCTCTATTGAATGTTCCAGTTAGCTGAGATTTTTCTCTTACTCTGTGATTACATGCTTTCCCTTTCTCTTTCTCCATAGTTAACTGCCCATACTCTCTATTCTCTGTGTTTCTGTTTTGTTAGACTGTTTCAGATCTCTGCTGAAGGAAATAGCATGAAACATCAGTAACTGGAACCCCAAATAAATATTTGAAAGAGGAGTACTATTTCACATTTCCTTAGGACTGTTCAGTTTCTCAGGTTTCCAAAGATATTTATCCTGAATTCTTCTGAATTTCTGTAACCTGGTGATCTTTGACCTTTCCTTTTAAGTGATTCTGATTTTGGCTGAAGTAACATTTAGAGGCTTGCAATCTTTGATGACCAGCATGCAGGTGTGTCTTGGATTTTCACACTTTTTTAAATGCCAGCAGGACATTTTTCTCTGGTAGCATCTCCAGGCTTGTGATGTTGGAACACTTCTCCTTTCTGGGATCATTAGGGTTGATATTCATTTGCAGCCTGCATATGCCCTGGGGCTCACCTACTCTATTGTCTATATCAGTTGCAATTTATGCTTTAACACCTTCTTGCAAATCTTTTCACACCATCCAAATTACCTACTCTGCTGTGCTCTGAAGCATGTATTCTTATTTTGGGGTCTGGTCAAGGGAGGAGATAGAATCACAGGGTGGTGAATGGAGAGAATGGATCAAATGAATTGCTTTACAGATTGAGTGCAGGAGGATGTTTGACAAGTGCCCAGGTTATCTTACTGTCAATTAAATTCAATGTTAACAAGCAGCAAAATATGGGTGAGAACATACTTCCTAGTAAATGCAATATGTGAACTTCGAGGCTGCTGTAAACCTATCAGAAATGTTTAATTCTTTTTCCTGCCATCTGCTTCTTTTTCTTTTGTTCCCTGCTGAAACCAGGTCCTGTGTTCAAACTGTTCCGCTTACCAAAGGGTGCTTGTTACTCTTGGCAGATTTGATTTCACTATCTTCATGTGCCTATGCTAGGATAAACTTTAACCTAATCTGGCCTTCTTTTTTCACTTCCATCTGTGTTCTTCTGCTGCTCCATTGTGTATCCTAAAGCTGCATTAATTCTCCCCATCCTTTTGACCCTCACAGTGTCAAGTAGTGATTAGGCCTTATGTGTGTTACGTCCTTCAGCCAGTGATTAGTGGAGAAACTGTGTTTTAAAGGATTTATTGCAAAAATCCATCTGCAAAAGAATAGCCAGCAGACCTCACCATTGCTTTAAACTTCCACTTTTCTTGTCACCTCCTGTACACCAGGAGGGGCCAGAGAAGCATCATCACATGCTGATAGGGTTATACATCAAAATTGCTAGGTATCTTCAATTGTTGCTATGTGGACCTCTCCGCTTTTCCAGCAAATTGGTAAGTATATGTTGAAATACAACTGGAATTAATGTGTGGAACTGTAGTAGTTTATTGCTTCGTTTTATCACCCATTTCATAGCATCTAGACTTTGATGCTTTTAATTAGCTCAGATTAAATACTTCAGTGGTACCACCAATGGTAAGCAGATCACAAGTGTAAACAGTTACATGGGCATTTTTTATGAAGTCACCCACACATATACATAATATACACATATATCTCTATTTCCCTTGACGTAACACGAGAACTCTTGGATTTTGAAGACTGCTGGCCCTACATATTCTCTTTATTCTGGACTTTTTTATGGCCTTCTAGTTGCTCTTGCAGGCAGCACTGCACATCTAGACTTTGATGTTTTTTTATGGCACTCTTATCCTCTAATTAACTTCATTAATTTTGCAATTAGTGAACTTAATTAGTGGTTAAAAATGCTTTATAAAACTTCAAAGTTTGCATTTTAATCATAGTTTGTATTAAAAATAATTATCACATGCTTGATTACAAAACTCAATGCAGTTAGCTCAGACCAAATCATGTGACATTAAAATTGGATTTGGTCTGTATCTTTCCTAGCTAGTTAGTTGCATTTTTCACTGACAGTTACTGAAGCTGTTTCTGGTATCTGAAAATGCAGCCGTAGGGAAAAGGCAGTGAATAAGACAGCAACAAAAAAAATTGATCATGGGATGGCTGAGTGGAAGTTAGGTTTTAGTTTGGGCGAGTAGAGAAAGGTTGGAAAAGGGAGACATGTTAAAAATGCTAAAGAAGTCCACCATGACCCAGTGAGTGATACATGTGGGATCAACAGTTGACTACCAGCCTCCTCTGATGAGCCATTTTGGAAGAGCTATGGTCCAGGTTGTACTGCCTGACTGATCAGCTTGATCATGACCCACTATGTAAACCTTAAGGTAAGGGTATGGTAAAGAAAATCTGCTTGCCTAAGGGCTGCAAAGAGTGTGTGCTTAAAAAATTAAAGCAAAGAGGACAAAATCCGTGTCCATCCATGCAAATACTGGGATGTAGTAATAACAATAATAGTAATATAATAATAATAATAGTAGTAATAATAATAATAATAATAGTAATGCCAACAACAAAAGGGCTGTGTAGGTGTGGGTGACTTCAGGAAGCAGAGTCGCTATGCAAATGCTCTATTATGGTATCTGTAGATCAACCCACAGCATTTCACACCATCATCCTGAGCTTAATCAAAGTGATGTATCTGTGCATATAGATGTATGTAAATGAATTCATTTTTTAAACAGGGGTAGATCGATGTTATCTTAGAGCCTTCAGGCTTGCTTGGTGGGAGCCCTTGGCTGCAGTTTCCTCCCTGAGCACATAGTCTCCAGGCTGTGTTTGCACTGCCTTATTTTCTTCTGCCCTGGCCTCTCACCTCTCTGCGGGGACATCTCCCACCCATGCCAGAGCAGTCTTTATCTCACCCTTAGGGTGTCAGAAGTCTTAACCCTAATTTTTTTTTTTTCCCCACTTCTGATTTAAGCTTACAGTATTAGGCAGCCTAGTGCTCCAAGCCCAAACCTAGGGTAGTGCCTGAGTCCAAGCTCCAGTGCTGGTACTTCCATCTATAACATTGGCATCAGCCAACAAAGCAACATTACTGCCTGGTCATTTCCCTGCGATACATATTGTATCCATTTTTATAGTTTCTTTTATACTTTCAACAGTCTTTATAACAGCAATAATGTCATTCAGATAATTATACTGTAATTGACCTTAGCGTTGAGCATCCTTGGCTTTTACTGCAGTTTGCTTAATACTTCAGTATGGTCAATTATCTTGTAATTCCCACTTTGTTGGGAATTATTGTTTTAATTATTCCACTCCAAATACATCATTTTGGCATAGTAGTAAGGGTACACTGGGGAATGGTCATACTCGTGAATGCTTTAAAGAGTTACCAGCTTTAACATGTAGGAAGGCTTTTCATCTCGTCATCTCTAGTCATTACTTTTAACACTGATTTCATTTAATTATCACTTAGTATGCTCAGGCCAGGTCTTATCTGGAGAAGTCAGCATATGAGGAGCTGGGGCTTGCAGCTGGATGGCTGTACAGTTTGTTTTATGATTTCCACATTGATTTCTGCCACTTTACAGTGTGAGTTATCTATGTTGATGCAGCTAAATAGTGGAAGGTAGGGGTAAAACGGATTTTTTGGTTTTTTTCCTAAGCAATTTGAGCTATTAATTGTCCCAAACAGAGAGTGAATATACTGGTGAGAATTTTATGGCTGCATAGGAGGCTTGTGTGGCTCTCTTGATACTGATTTAATTTGCACCTGTATGGCACTGATACTCCACCAGGAGCAGCACCCTGATGGTGTTGGAGAGAAAACAGCATGGGCCTTCTGGTGGGAGACCATTTCAGTTAGCACTGTGCTCAGCACTGCCCAAAACAGAGACTGAATCATAGCATGCTGTGCTCTGTAGCCTAGCGCAAAAAATACTGTGGGTCCAGCACTAGAAAGACACTGTTCCACTTTAAGCAAATTATGTGAACATGGCGATGTGCTCGGCCTTTCTATAAATGTGTATGTTCATTGTTTTTTGTCAGCATTTTGTGGTGTATTTACCATGAATAAAAATGTTTGACTGAAGCAGAAGATGAAAAACTGGTATGTTTTGCTCAAACACAAACTAAGTGTAACCTACTTTCACCAAAGAGTATTTTTTCCTGTGTCTGATACAATTACTACATGTAAGCAAGCTCAGCATTGTTTAGTAGGAAAGTGCTACTCTTCTAGTAGATTAATGCATTTTATTGAAAAAAACAGCAGTGTAAAAAGACTTCATTTCTCTATAAATTTTAATAGTTACTAAAATAAGGACTCTGGCCCATTAAGTTACAGCCTGCCAAGTCATAGTGCTGAATCACTTCATTTCTCTAAGTAACTATGCTATTCCAGCTTCTTAAAGGCAGCTGTTAGGAGAGCACTGATGTTTTAATCAAGGAACAGGGCAGAGTCTGTCAGCTGAACAGTGTATTTTAATGAGGTTTGCTTCCACAGTCTGCAGATCTAAGGACCTTTCTTGGAGTTTGTGGGCTTGCACACTCAGGAACCAGAGTGTGGGTGGGTAGAGGATTATTTGCAGGAATCTGATGTCAGTAGAAACTGTGAGGACAGTTACACCTCAGTATTTCACAATGAAGGTAGGTACTTATTAGGGCTTATAGACTGAAAAGCTGTTACAAACAATAGAGGGAACTCAGTATGAGTAATGCTGTTATCTGTCACACAGTGAACATAGTAGGCATTAGGTCCGTAGGAAGAGCATAGACCATAGCTCATTGTCTGTGTATGTGACATATCTTTATTACTTAGCGTAAGAGAGAAATTTAGATCTGTCAGCAAAAGTACCAGAGATCTATCCCATGAAGTCACTGATCTTTATGTGGCAGGTGCTTTTCATGTTGAAGGGAAAAGAAGGCAGTTCTGCAGAGGTATTGGTAGTCTGGCTTTGTGCAAGGAAAGGGGTGTGACAGTTAAAAGTGGGAGTATCCAGTCTTCCTCCCAAGAAATCTCCACTAGGACAGCAGTTCTGCTCCTCAAAAGGGAAGAGGAAGTGTGAAGGCTGGGAACCAGCACTACTACAGGCATTTAATGCTGTATTTATTGCTTTGATTTTGGGCATCTCAGTGTAAAGTCAGTAAAATCCCCAGGAATTCAGCTTGTTGGAAAATCAGACCCAGCTTGTCTTAAATTGACTACCCAGGACAGAAAGCTNCTCTAGTAATTGACTTGTGAGGCAAAATAATGTCAGTCCTAGTACACTGGCCTAATTTCAGATTGGGAAATGAGGTTCTGCTTGCTGTCAGTAGGTGAGTTGTCTCCATTTTTTCTGCTAATGTCAGGTGAGAATACTGCAGGAGGATCTTTTCATATTGATATAAGGTCAGATCCATCAAGTAATAAAACCATTTAGCAGTGTGCATTGCCCCAGTGCCCAATGTGGTGCTCATCCTTTAATGTGCTAGTGATAATTAGCTACTTTATCTTTCTAGTATTTTCTAGGATTTTCAATTTGTTACTTTATTAAGTAGTGAAACCAAAGATTAAAATGGTATCTATAGCACATAGCTAACCAGACTGTGAAAAATTGAACCATATGGTTTCAAATTTATGAAAATAAATATTTCTATTTAAATAAGTGCAGTAGTTTAATACTTTAGACACCACTTTAATTTGTAGTTTATTGGTGATTATTTTTCTTCGTTTTAAAGCAAATTGCTTTCTGTAGGGTGAAGTTGAGAAATAATGAATTGAATTCACATTACAACCTACTGCCTTCCAAATTGTAAATTAATATAAATGTAATAGGAGGTTAGTATAAAAATCTTTTTCAAAAGGGTATGCTATATCATTGCAGAAACAAATACATTTTCCAAGTCATCTGTTCATTTAATGTTATGTTTCTACTTGGCCTTTATTTTAAGGACTTCCGTATCCTGGCACTGCTGTCTCTAAATGTCTCAACGTGTGTTGTTGCTTCAGAGCAATAAATAACTTTGTTAGTTTGCGTTATTTGCTATAATCGTTGATTAATGATGTGCTTTAAACTAAATTAGTATTTTAAGATGTATTTGCACAGTATGGGAAAGGCACAGACTGTGCCTTCAATACTAGCTTTGTTCTAAAATTTTTATTTCCACTCAGTCTTCTTAGAGGGTAATTAACAATTACCAGTCAAAAATATGGAAGATTTTTTGCAAATTCTACCGCTTATTAATCTAAGCTGCTATTCTCAAGAACTGAAAATTTCAACAAAATGGAGAGGAGGACCTATATGTCCCAGTAGGTAGTAATACTCTCTTATGTGACTTGGACAATAACCACAGCTTAATTTCTGTGGTTAAACGTTCTTAATCCTTACCAGCAGCTTGTGATAAAATAAGGAAAAGAAGAAATTCTGTAATAGTGATGGAACAGAAGTTATTCAATGTAAATACTGATTTCTTGATTTGTATTCGTGTTAATAGCTGCACTGAAAATTTCAAAACCAAATTGCTACGTTGTACAGTTTTATTTGGAACAACAGCTGTCCATCATGCATGGAGGAAACAACCCCAAACAAGTGTTTTCTGGATGAATGGGAGGCTCTAAAATCCATCAGTCAGGAATTCTTTGGTTGTTCCTCACCACCGCAGTGAAAAACGAGGACAGAGATGGAAACAGTCAGCAGGATTTCAACTGACAATTATTTTCATCTTCATTGCTGTCATTTCCAATTCTGCAAAAAGCCTGAACACATCCTTACTCATGTACATTCAGCCACTGACTTCAGAGTGAGATAAAGTTTAGTGGATGCTTAAATGCTTTCTTGAACTAGGGCCAAAAGCTGCTGCTGCTACTAAAATCGGTCCCAGAGGGAACATTGCATCTTTCATTGCTTCCTTTTTTGTATACGAAGATACAGGCTCCACGAAGCTTTGGAAATATGGTAGAATTTGATAAATTTTGCCTGCCTTGTTTAACGGAGTAGAGTGGAGTTGTTGGATGATAGTGCATAAAGTACATGTTATCTTCCTTTCTCTCCTGTCCATATGTATGCTCTTTAGCAGTCATTACTAGGTGAGAACCGTAGAATAGCAAGAGAATCACTGAGCCAGTCTGTGTTTTGTTTCTGTCTGCTGCAGGCATAGCCTGTAATTGTAAAAGGCAGCAAAATAGAATGAGTTTAGGTTTAGAATGAGTTTTCCCCTGTTCTTGCCTGCTTCAAAATTGTTCTGAAGCTTGCTTATTTCTTTGGTAGAAATCTTCATTCAAATGTTTGCTGAAGTGTGACTTGCCTTGAGCCTCTTTGTTCTTTTCGATTTGCACAGGCAAACACACACACATGTGCAAATAGACACCCCTCTTCTGGGACTATTGACTTAACCCTGCATATTTGTAGAGGAAACAAACCAAAACAAGACCAGTGCACAGTATTCATAAAATTCATCCCGTTGGCAGTGCAGATAGCCACGATGACCTGCCAGTTGATCACCTGTTTCTGTCTCTTGCAATACAGTGCAGTTCTTGATATGAGGCACTTGCTGGGTCGCTGTCTCTGGTTAAAACTCAATACTTCTGTCTATGAGAACAGCTCTGGATCATACTATCAGCGTAAAATGTCTTGAAGGGTAGTGACAAATGAACCACTGTTGTGAATGAGAGCCTGATGATGCTTTCTTCTCTCTTTGGACTACAGAGCTCTTCTGTATCTCCCTCAGCCAGTTTCAGAACAGCAGAAAAGCACAGAAATTCAACAGATTATTCTTCAGATAGTAAAAAACAGAAAACAGAAGAGAAGGAAATAGCAGCTCGTTACGTGAGTAGATTGTCTACATTGTGCATTGTTGAACGTCAGTGTTCCTCTGTAATTTCACCTGATTCCTGCTGCATAACTAATTTTAAAATGAGGGCCAAATTTTAACTATTTTTGCTGCCTACCTCTAGTGTCTCTGCTGGATTAAACATTTTGGTGCATATGATTGATGCTGTTTTTAACAACGTAAATACAAAGCACCTGGAAGTTGTGTGACAATAGCGCAGAACTTCAGTTAGGCTGGGACTTGTTACTGTCTTGACTCCACTTCATAGCGCAGTGCCCACTTTGAATGAAGATTTTCATCCCATGTCCTCCACCAATGTGAAAACTGGCTATAGTTGCAGCAACCTGCTAAGCAGAAGCCTTATAGGTGACGGAAATAACTTTAATTGTATTACCACATAAAGTTTGGTAAAAGTGAATGGTACACTGCAGATTTGTGAGCAGCTATCATCTGTTTTCATAGTTACTGAGAGACACTGGGATATTAAATAAAAATTTTTTAACACATTGTGATTTGTCATTGCAGGACAGTGATGGTGAAAAGAGCGATGACAACTTGGTAGTTGATGTTTCCAATGAGGTATAAACAATGGTGTTTTTCCTATCTTACAAAAGTTGTGACAAGGGTGTCTTCAGTGGTTTCTGTGCATATTGGTTTTGTGAACATGATTATGGCATGTGCCTTCATAAAGGAACTAGAAATGCCTGAGGGAATCCAGCAGTATCCTCTTTGTTTAGAATACAAATCAAATCTGAAACACTTACTTCTACAAAGTACTTCTTGTTTCTCCTTTGAACAAAAAGTTCTATTGAGATATTTGAAGCCAGCCCAGCACAACAGAGGGGTTGCAGCTTGTAAGAGTGTCTGTCTTTTCTTTCACTTTGGCCATGACTTCATGTGTGAACCTTATCAGGTCTGCCAAATGCATGAAATCTTTTTAATCTATCACTTGAAAAAAGGTATTTATTTGCCTATTTCAATATCCATCGATTTTTGGCATTATTTTTCATGGTTTAAGGCATCAAATTTTAAGAGTTCTTTAAATATCTCTCTCAATTTTCCAATTTTATCAGCTTAATCAATTAAGAATGGAAGGAATATGTCACTTCCTATGACAGATCTTCATTCCAATTTGAGGACTGCTCAAGACAAGAGCTAGTGGCTAGTATGAAGTTTTTATGCTAACCCATATTCCTGATATTTAGGATCCTTCTTCTCCCCGTGGGAGCCCTGCACACTCTCCACGGGAAAATGGCTTGGACAAGACTCGACTGCTGAAAAAAGATGCACCAATTAGTCCGGCATCTATTG
>VZTT01008580.1:2105-21428 GCA_013400855.1 Buphagus erythrorhynchus | reverse complement strand
GTTGTGTGTTTTTTTTTTTTTTCTTGTGGCAGCTAAATGTCTATCTGGATTAGGACTGTTTGACAGATTAGTACCTCTCCCATGAGAGTAATAGAGAATCAGTTTTACAGAAGATTAAAATGTTCCTGTCTGCAACCTGTTGCCATTTCTGTAGATTCAAGTTCAAAAATATTTTATGAAAATATTTTTAAATGCTGTCAGATAGCTTGGACATTAACTTTTATAGTTTGATTCAGTACTTCATGATTGTGGTTTTAATGACATTTAATAGCATAGTTTTGCAGTTGTGTTTGCATGAACAAATTTATCTTGATTACTATAGTAATTGGATTATCATGTTTTTAACACTGCAGTAGACCTAAACTGTCAGTTTGCATAGTGCTAACAGTGTAGCAAGGGTCAGTTTTGAATGTCTCAATCTCATTCCTTTACTGATTGAAGCATGTGCTGTGCTAATTGCAGATCTTCTCACTGGGCTATTGTCCAACTGGTGAGTGGTTGGCAGTAGGAATGGAGAACAGCAATGTTGAGGTGCTGCATGTTACTAAGCCGGACAAGTATCAGCTGCATCTTCATGAGAGCTGTGTGTTGTCACTCAAGTTTGCTCACTGTGGTAAGCAAGTCTTTCTATATCAGTGTTTTCCTTCACGAAAAGTTAATTCAAGCTTTTACCTTTAAATGAAAGTGCAATATAGTTACTGAACTACAGAGTATAGTTAAAAATTAGGTATTAAATTTAAGTATTAAGTTTACTTGAAAAACTGACTGCTTTTCTCTATGTACTGCTTATTTTGTGATGGAACATCATAGTGCAACTAGATGAAAATATTACTGTTCTTTGGATATGTGAGAATGCTTTGTTGTTATGATCATCTGTTTCTTTTCAAGGTGTATTCCTTGAAAACAAAATGCAGCAATAACATTTAAACAATCTGTTGCAGGCAAATGGTTTGTAAGCACTGGAAAAGATAATCTTCTTAATGCTTGGAGAACACCTTATGGAGCCAGTATATTCCAGGTAATAATCTCCTAAAAGCTATTTTTCACGTATATTACAGTGCAGTAGAGCTGCACATCTTAGGGTCTTTCAGTAGCCTAAGGAGTTTTCAGGTGGAAATGCAGCTAATTACAGTAGTCCTTAAAGAGTTTGTCTGTAATTAGAGAAAGAAATGCTTTTGTCCTTTTTACTATTTCACTAATTCAACTCTTACAGTAAAGTAGCCAATCCAAAATTTAATATCCAGAATTGTTCTTAATACCCTTCTTTCTCACCTTCTTCTGCATATTGGTGAAATACAGTACCTAAGTCATGTTGTTAGGTGAACAGTCACTGAAGGTCCAAAATGTAGGTAAACCAGTGGAAGTCATATTCAACATGTGTATTTTTCTTGGATGAGATGTGTTGATGGATTGGACCAGCAGACTCCTGAGCTGAAAACTGAAGTGATATGGAGGGGCCCACTGAAGTATAACTGGAAGCTTTAACCCATCTATAGTCCCTCTGAGCCCAGTTTTAATGGCATTTCAGTGCCACTATAGAAGAGTGGGATTTTTGACATGTCTTTCCGTTCTTTCACCTGCAGGCACCTCTAGGTTAGGAATTTTATTAAATTTAACTGTTTAACTGGCTCTAATTTAAATGACCAGTCTCATGTGTACTGATGCCTGCCATCATGATGCCTCCACTTTTGGAGACAGTGCAGTTTACCTTGACATGAAAAAGGTAGGGTCTAAGTTTTCCTAGTAGACTAGGTAACCAATCCCCATTTCTAGAACCAGCCCCCACAGACAGCCCAAATCATCCTAACAGGAGCACACGACCCTTAAAAGTGATGTTTAAAACTCCAATACAGCTTTCTTACTGAAGGGTAGATAAGGAAAATTCTAGTGCTGTGAACAGAAGTGTCCTCACCAAAACACAGCATGATTGGGAAGTGTTTAGCTCCTGTGACAACAGGCAGAAAATTATGTGGACATATAGTATGTAAAGAAAACATGCACTGAAACAGCAAGGTAAACGTGACAGTGCATACACGTCATCTTAGAACAGACAGCAAAGCCAGAAGAGCTACTGCATCCTGCTGTATCCTGTGTCCCATCCAGCTCCTACACACTTGTGTATCCTATTCTGCCACAGTTTCTAATTACATCCTCTGTGATAATATAAATTCCTTTGTGCAAAGCTTTTGTCTTCTTGTGTTGGGACAGTAGTGAGAGGAGATACCATTATTTCTGTGGAGTCTCTTTGTTTCATACCTGTGGGTAGGTAGGGCTTTGAAGTGTTTCTCTGTGCGAATTTCTTGTTTACAACAAAAGATGTGGGAAGAAGATGGCTTTTTCATTCATTTTCATGCAAATCAAATGCATAAAATATTAATAAATGCTCATTCCTTCTAAAGTATATAGAAAGCACTACTTCTATTTGTTTGATTGGTAGATTACCTCTATGTCCATAATATTCACTTCCCTTTCTACCACTGCTTTATTTTACAATAGATCTTTCTGTGGAACAAAAGTATTTAAAAAAAAAAAAATTGCCACTGTGGTACTGATACTTTAATGAGCTTTTCATGTATTCCCTNTGATATCTCTGTGGATGACAAATACATTGTCACTGGCTCTGGGGACAAGAAAGCTACAGTCTATGAAGTTATTTATTAGAGACAAATCTGAATGCAGACAGAACTCCTTCTCCTAGCACTTTGCTGTATATTCCTTTTATTTTTTTTTCTTTCTAAATTGAAAACCTAAACGCTCATCACAGTTGTAGAATTTATTTTTACCTTCTTAACTTGCTGTTGATTTGTGAATGTTCATTAAGAAGTTGTGATACCAAATTGTCAGCTATCTACTTGGAAGAGGGTGGAATAAGCATACTTAATGGTGACCTTGACTCTTTAATTATGTATTATAGCTGTAATGTATTTATTTTGTTTAAAGAAGGCTTTCTAACAATGAACTGACTAAATAAAGTTGTCTGGCCCGGCTTTAGTTTGAAAGATTCATCATATACTTGTGTTTTTGCAGGTGGATAAATTGGGGATCTTGGAGAAGGATGTTCAGGAGATAGTTAAAATTACACTAAATAGACTTGTAGTTTCTATTTAAAAGAATAAACTTTGTTATATTTTTTAGTCCTGTTCTTGGATGAGACCTCTAAGTGTTATTACAGTATAATTATTTGGTGGGAAGATGCTGTATCTTAACTATTTTAGACAGTCTTGGAAACTTAGGAAATTGCAAACTGTAGCCAGTGATCTACATGCCTGTGATGAATGGCAAATTCAGTTCACATCTAAATTAAATTCACTTTAAGTAAGAATGTGCTAATTTATATATTTGCAATGTTAATATAGCATCTTGTGTACAGATTTGTTCTCAATGCTTTTCTGTTGATAAACATAAAGCATTTTGGTGTCAAGCTAGGTTTTTTAATATAAACACCTCTCTTTGTTATATTGTAGAGAGTACAGTAAGTTGCCTCAAAGAATCACCTTTGTTACTTCTGGAAACTTTTGCAATGTTTCCTTGAAAATGGGGATATGTGTCTTTGGGCAATTTTTCAATTACAAGAGATTATGAAAAATATTTGATATGTTCTTTGGAAACTGCACTGAAATAAGAATGGATGCCTACCAATATACAAACTACAAAAGCAATGACCTCTGAGGTAGGATTTACAAGAGTACTCATTCCGACATACCAAAAGGAATGGATTCTCACTGGGATAAGGACTTGCTTTGTTTGCCAGCAGTTCAATCCAAGTCTTGATTGGATGTCCCTAAAACGGACGCAGACTGAGCCATTGTGCCAGAGACAACGTGTTATCTTTTTATGTTGTTGTTGTTGCTGTTAAACTATGATCTGTGACTTTTTTTTTTTTTTGAATGCTTTAAAAAAAAATCTTTAAGTCTGTGGATCTGCTGATGTACAGTGCCTTTGCTGCTATGGATCAAAATCAAGAGACCCGTGTAGATAAATCTTATTGTATAAGTAGAAAATTACTTAATTTCATACTAGAAATGGATTGATGCTGCAAGTTAAAATGGACTGTTTATTGAAGTTCCAAATGTGGTAGCAAAAAATGGTGTCTTAAGTGCTTAGTGTTTGATGTCATTAACAGTTTCGTAATACTCTACATTGTAGAAAGATTTTGATACTAAACTGTGTCATTGTACATAGTTCTAATGCATTGTATTGACCACCAGTACTTCTATAATGGTAGATTATTGTTTGTGCATTCAGACTTTTAAGCATTAAACATAAGTAACTTCTAAGATTCATTTTTCTTGTTTTTTTCCCTCCTCCCTCATTGTTCATGTGTATGCTAATCTGTTACATGTGCAGCCATTCAGCCGCGGAACATACTACTACAGATAGTTGTGGTTTTGCCACTGAAACACAATGTAGAGTTTCAGCTGAGATACTGAAACATATGAATTTATAGTTTCTCATGTTACCTGACTGCCCTGATTCTGAGCACTTGGAGGCATCAGACTTTGCCTGTCATCTAAGAGTTTGCCACTTCCCAGTTTTGTGGTTTCCCATCTGACATATCTGTGTTATCCCATACCTTGGGAGAAGGTGAAGCTGAGGACCATTACTGCTCACATGTGCAGTGAGTATGTGGAGCTCAGCAGGATCTGGGAGGGGTGTTGCACTGCAGCATCACACCAGGGTTTCCTCATGCAGACCTAAAGTTCGTGCTCACAGACAGACTTCTCTCACTGACATTTGGGTTTAGATCAAGGATTTAGCCTAGCTTCCATGAACTTAATGAACACAAAGTGAGCTAGGGCAAATTAATTAAAGCACTGCTGGAGAGGAGTGGCAGAGGGAGGAGTTATGCTGTCTGTAACAGGAAAAAAAGAAATGGAAAAAAATCCAAGGGAAAATTTGAATTTTATTATTCTATAATCCATTTTTCAAATGATGCTGTGCATGGTGGAAATCCCCAAGTATGCAAGCCTGTTGTGATATGCCAGCCTGTTGTGACTGCTGGTATGTGAATCCAAGCTTAGAAATATTTTGGGTTTTCTTGAAATGTCAGAATAAGACATAAGTTGATGAAGTAATTTACTTGTACTCTGAGTGATAACATAATAATTGTTGGAGGAGAGTGTAGAGGCAAGTTTCTCTAAGAGCTATCAGTTCCTTAGAGTTAACAGTTTTCCAGATTTCTCCTAGAATAATGTCAGGTTTCACTTGTACTAAGGTTCCATGCTACTAAATACAATAATGCTCCATAAAAGTAAAGATGCTACAGATACCTTCTGTTAATTTTTTCTCTTACCTGAAGAAATAAAAATTTACTGTTTCTAAACATATTGGAGATACCTTGTCTTTTCAAAGCTATTCAAAAATATAAAAGGCTAGGGTGTACAGCATTTACTAAAAAAAAGAGAAACCACCTGCTTAACATTTGGAGAGAATGTTGTATTTTTATGTAGTAGTTTAGGTATGAGATTACTTAAAACATCTAAGATAAAGCATTTCTTTAAAAAGAATAAAACATTGCATACACCTGAATTTTTAACAGAGCTAGTTTTGACAGCAGAGTAATATGCTTCTGAAGCAGCCTGCCATATATCTGCTTATTAATGTCTGTATTTATGGCTTGTAAACAGTGTAGGAATCGAATTCTTTAATCCAGGATTACTGAAGTTAAATGTGTAGTCATCCTGATTTTTTCCCCTTCAGGGCTGAGTACAAAGTGAGAGACAGTATAGAGCTACTTTCTGTTTTTCAGTTATGTATACATAGGGTCACCTTCCTTTCTTCATTCATTAGTTTTGTTTGCAACTGCACAGAACTATTTTGTGTGCAAGTGTTTTTATGCAGATGTGTTTTGTACCACAAACTTGTGGCAAACATACTCCAAATCCAAGGTACAACCATCTATTTCTCTGTATTCTTCCCTTTTCAAATCTTATTTAGTACAGTGATTGATTAAGAAAGACATTTCTTTTTAATTTTTATATCTTTTCTGACTGGCCAGTATAGGTACATTTAAAGGGAACACTTCCTATCAAACCAGTGTTTTCTAAAGATAATTGTATTTCTCTGTTTGTTTTCAGCCAAAAGTGGTTTCTCTGTCCTATTTCTTAAGCTACTCCATTATATAAAAAAGAAAGTGATATTTACTTTACCAGCCATGATTTTCATGTTTGAGGGATTTTAAGTCTGTACTGGAATAGTTCACATTGGATTTTGTGTATTGCATTGAACTCTGGCACTTGAAGCACACATAAAATTTCTTCCTCCTAAAATGTTGATAGGTGGGAGAAACAGAAAAGTAGCTATTCAGGACTACATATGACTGGACTATATTCTACAAAAACATGCTAGATCCTTGGCACAAATAAATGCTGCTTCTGTTACTACCGTATTTACTTCTGATCATTCCAACTGAAATCCTGATGTGACTAGCTTCTACTTAAGGATTTGTGTTGTGAAAGAAAATTAAAATCTAGAATAGAATAGAATAGAGTAGAATAGAATTTCTGTACATGCAAGAAATTCAGAACAGAACTTGGGCTGCATTGTTTCTCATTTATGTTGAATATACTACATGTTTGTGGCACCAAATTAACACTGCATACAGCAATTCAAGAACACTTTCGAACGTCAAGTATGGCTACTGAGAAGAGTGCCACTTGGAATTTTTCAGAGCAAATGCACTCTGAATAGCTGATCCAAAGAGCTGCTCTCACATGCTATGTAGGAGGGTAGTTGTCTTCAGTACTGGAGAGCTTTTCTGATTCTATTGTTTTGCCAGTGACCACAATGGTGTTGAAGAGAGTTGAGCAGTTTGGGCTTGATGTGCAGCCAGCCAGTTCTGCCATATATTTACATGAGAATCCCCTTCCCAGACATAGGAGGAGATGAATCCTAGAGTGGTGTGCTGTAGAAGATCATCTCTGACAAGCTCTTAAATAATGCACCTGCCATGTCTGCTTTTGAACCGAGAGTTACTGAACATAGCCCTTGAGATTTCATGTTTCTTCCAGTATTTGGACTACAGCGTTTCCACTGCACAGCAAGAATTTTTTTATGTCAAAACTAATAAATGTTCTTACTCTTACCAAATGATTTTCTGTCCCAGTTACAAGGAAACAGTATTATAGTGTCTTTCCTTATTATTAAAAATGGTGTAGTCTGACATTTACAACATGTCCATAAACCTGCCATGGAGTACAAAGAATTTCTTCTGTGTGGTCACTTTGATTCACATGGTTACGTTCTAAAACATTCCAGAAATAAATTTGCCTTGTTTTGTGAGAGATTAACGTGTGATATCATATACACAGTGTACAAATTAAGGGGAGGGACTGTCTAGGGGTTGGTTACTTCTGCATCTGTGGTTTGGATTTAGCTGCTTACCCCAGAATGCTAAAAGCATCTGAAGGGTAGAATCAGTAAGTACAAATATTTAAGGGTTTAAAAAAAAATTCTGCTGTTCTACAGTAATTATATTGACCCAAACTGTCTTTTAAAGTCATATCAAGGCAAGCATCTGTATAACATTTTCTTTTCATATTCAAATAAAAGAAGAGGTGGAGGAATTTTAAGCTAATCTTTACCTTTCAATCAAATCTGTCTTTAAGAAATACCCCAATGCTAGTGCTTGAAGAAGTAATTTTCTTGGGTTTATTGTCATTATACTTGAAGAATTTTATAACAAATGTGCTGTAGCACAGTCCACACTAATGCCAAAAATGAGAATAGGTGAAAACAGCTGCTATTAGGGTTTAGAGAATGCTGTTAACATTAGGGGAAAACAGTTTGATTCGGTGGTCAAAGGTGTTACCTCATTTCCTGAGCAAAAGCAGTATGGAATTTTAGCTGCATGATTTAATGCACTGTCTGTCCAGTATAGCTTAGAGGTTCAACTTCAAGGGGTTTAGGCAATTCCGTCTTGATTTTTTTTACTGTAATTTAGGACATATTTGATGAAGAAATGGTAATTAAGGACAACTCTGGTCCCAGAACTATGGGCAGGAGGTGGTACATGGAATGGGTTGCTCTGCTTCTGATTCCAGCCTGTGCTCTGTGCTGCCTGACACCTAGTGAAATGATTTGCATGAGCCCTGTGTAAAGTGTTTTTATGTTCTTCTTCATGAAAGGCATTATCTAAAGGCTAGCTATCCATTATTTTGAAAAATTTGTCACAGCTGTATTGAAATATAGGGAGGCATTTTCTATTGGGAAAAGAACAAGGAGGACCTCTGGGGAATGAAGCATTTCAACTCTTTATCAAGCACTGTAAATGTGCAAATGAGGCAGTCACACTGCTGTGTTATAAACTGTCAGTCTTCTACTAGAGTGGGGAGAAAAAATACATGATACAAAGATAATAGACTATCTTGTGTTTCAGCATGGCTTTAAGGTATTAGGTATGAAGTCCAATTTGCACTCATTTTAGAATAAATAAGCATGAATCCTCTTGTGATATTAATGATGGTGTGTCTGGCCACCTAACAAAAAGATAGTGAATGAAAGAATGAGCATAGTTACCAGGCTTTCTTGTCTCAAACACATGAAGCAATATTATTGAAAAAAATCTGCTCATTTTATAACCTTGTGTGAGCAGCAAAGTTAATATTTCAATGAAAATATTTTTCCTAAAGCAAGGTTAATGTCAACCTCCCACTTACCTATGCACATGTCTTTACCTGAAAAAAAATATCCCACCTCCATTGCAAATTAGATTACTTCATCCAAGCTCTTATGAATAATTAGAATAGCTTCTCTACTTCCTATCAGTTTTATGGTTTCTTGCAGGTTGTGTGTGACTCTAATGGTATTTTCTCACTTTTTCCTCCCTCACTGAGAACCTTTGTGAAGCTAGTGTTCATCTGCTCCAAAGATGCTCTTGCTTGTGGCTTGGTCTTGCTCTAAGGGGTTGCTCAGTGAATGGGAATGGGAAGTGTTCACAGGATTTTACTGACTGTAACAACTGCTGTGACAGCTGTTACAGACTCACTTATGCCTCCTCCTTTTTCTGACCAGTCTTAAATAAAGAGATGCAGTAGGGGCAGTCCTCTGTGCAGATGATCCTTCTGCTTTACCAAGTTCCACAGGTGCTTATCATCTGGAAATGATGAGGAGAAACAGCTAGGAGTTCCAGGTAGGCTCAATGTGCCAGTGGGAGACAGCCATGAAAAAGATAAATGTGATATAGGATGTGTCTGGAGAGGCATTTGCTGCAGAAATAGGGAAGTATTGCTGCCATTATACAAGGCACTGGTGAGACATTGCCTAGAATAGCAAGTACAAACCTGGTCACCCGTGTTCAAAAATCTTAATTGAAAATGGGACTGATAGGGAAAAGAGTGTATCCTACCAGGCAGACTGGAAAAACAAGAGGATGGAGAACATGTCATCTAAGGAAAGCCTATGTCCTTTTAATCTTTCAGGGTGGCAGACCCAGAGCAGATAAAAATGGCTTCTAAAAATACTTAAAATGTCTATTCATCAAGGGTGATGGCATTACAACTGAAAGATAAATCTAGTGCACAAAAGGCAAGTGAAGAAGACAGTGTTACCTGGAATTAAAGAGGCTCTGTTAAGAGCGGGCTACCCTGTAATGGCTTTCCAATACGGAGATGGCCAGGAAAAAGCAACTGCTTTCAAGACAGAGAATCACACATTTATGAAGATGTGTGTGTGATTACAGGATATTGGCATCCATAGCTCATGGGTCTCTCCCAGTCCTTCTTAAATTCATGATCTGTGTGTAAGAAGAATGTATTATCGTAATGGAATGAAGGGGTGTTTGTTTTGGAAAGAAATTTGATGGGTGAAGAGAGCGGGAGAGAAGGGCTGTCAAACAGAAAACATGCACTTTGGAGTGTTTTTGTGCAGCTGAAAAATGAACAGTTCTCCCCTAGGTCTATCTATTATGACACTGTTTCTCTGAAAACAATAGTAGAAAAGAGAACTGCACTTAATGTAAGCATAACAATGCAGTATGCTCCAGCCTACTTAGACTCGCTGGTTTGCACTTTTTCAGCCCAGATGATCTGGTTTCTCTTGTAAGTCAAAAGTGTTTGGATTTTGAGCTTGGAGATTCAGCAGGGGCTTTTCCTCCACGTCTGTTGCTAGTTGTGTCCATAGCACTTGGGTTCGGTGGAGTGTCCCAGACTGCAGCTGTGTGGACTGATAGCTGTAAACTGCTCAGAATAACCTCAAGGGGAAGAGAGGGAAGATGGTCTTGGCTACACAGGAGGGAGGCAGGATAATTACAGCTCTGCATAGTCAGTTGTACTGACTGCTACTGTGCACTGCTGTGAGAGATGTGGCTTGAGAGCAAGGATTGCTGAGGGTTCCTTCACTTTCCGTGTCAGGAAGCATAGGGGTAAATGGTATTAAACACCAAATTTTTCTGTGTGAGACATGGGCAGCCTTCTCACATCAGGCTGAATTTTACTGGCCTTGTCCTCTAAACCAGACATTTCTTTTCTCAATGCCTAGTTAAAAGGAAAAATTTCTGATCCTGAGACAAGTGTTTGTATATTTCATTCTGGGCATGTCTGCAGCTGGAATAATGTGAACATGGATGTACAGGCTTGATGGATCACTGTGTGAGTTATTTCATGTCAACTACCTTATTTTCTTTAATTTTTTTTCCACTTTTTTCCCTCCCCTTTTCAAATGCAGTATTTTCTGAAGCTGGGTTTGTGCATCAGAGAAATTATTGTTGACCATCCTGCATAGCTCTTCAAAGGACTTGTTTAATGTATCAATATGCAATTTTAATAATGTGAGGAGATTGTGAATTGAGTTTTCCTGGACTTCCTGTCAGTTTCAAGCAGGAAAGAAAAAAGCCTGATGCAATTAAAGTTAGGTACCTAGAATGGTACCCAACTGGAATATAGCAAGTTGGTAAAGGAACACGCAGAAGGAATGCAACAAATGGCTGGCTGAATTTTGGCTGCAGAAAACTGTGACAAGGTTGACTGTACCTGTCATGTTAAAAAAACCCAAACAAACCCTGAGCAATTCAAAAGACAATCTTCTGTTTCCCTACACTTTGAATTCATCATGATTGTCATCTGTTTCCCAAGCCCCTTGTTCACATTGTGGAAGTAAGATTTCTTGAGAAGAAATCTCATTTATCATGGAGCATTTAGGGTGTTATCTCGTACTGAAATACTGAGCCACATTGGTGGTATTGAAATATTTGAGTATACTTCTTTCCTGCCAGGCAGTCCTAACTGCCTGGGTACAGAGAAACTCTAACTTCAGGACATAACTGTATGGTTTACATGTTATCTGGTGATCTTTTCTCACGGCATCTCTCCTGTAGTCTTATGACTTACAAGGGCATTCCCATGACTGTAGTAATGGCATGAGAGGCAAGGAAATCTGTCTTCACCCTTAAGAATCTAACATATCCTGAGTAGGTTGTTAAATGGAAGCAGTTTTGTGTCCTTGCAACAGTTTTTTCTCAGACACCTCCACATCCTCTGGTATGTGCCTTTCCTCTGAGCTATAATGCTGCATCCAGCTCTGGGGTCCCAGCACAGGAAGGACACCAATGTGCTGGAGCAAGTCCAGAGGAGGCCTCCAAAATGATTAGAGGAATTTAGCAACTCCTCCTCCTTTAGGACTAAGAGAATCAGGTTTATTCAGCCTTGAAAGACTGGGGAGATCATATAGCAGCCTTCCAGTATCTGAAGGCAGCCTGCAAGCAAGATGAAGAGAGAGTCTTTACAAGAGCATGCGGTGACAAGAAAAGGAGCAGTGGCTTCAAACTGAAAGATGGTAGATTTAGACTAGATATTTGGAAAAAATCCTTTACCATGAGGGTGCTGAGGCATTCACTGGCACAGATTGCCAGAGAAGCTGTGGATGTCCCATCCCTGGAAATGTTTAATGGAAGAGTGGCCACATTACAACCCCCATAAATGCAAGATTAACTGAGGTTTGGTGTTTTAGAGCAATTTGGTTGCAAATTAAAGGAGGTACGTAACCATTTTGGTAATTTCTACAGAAATGAAACAACACAAAAAGTAGAAAGATATCACCTAAGAAAATATATAAGGAAAAGAAAGAATAAAAGTAGATCACAGAGAGGAAGAACATCACCACCTATGGGTGCAAAGATGAGACTTGATTGTTGCAAATGAGATGACCCTAGCTCTGTTGGGGGTGAGGAAAGCCCATGTGGTGTGTAATGGGTTATATACCAGGTTCAGGTACCAGTTTCAGGTGAGAACATCCTGGTACCACCCCCTGGGGGGAGACAAGCACAGTCTCTGATGTTGCACTGTACATCATGAGCTGTCCTCTGGTCGAGGGCCCCAGAAATTACTCTGGGAATGCTTCTGGGGTCTTTGATGGCCTGTGACCCTCTCCTAAGACATGACCACAGCCTCTGCCTCCTAGATGAGCCAGTTGTGCCCCTCAGAAGGAATGAACACCCTCAGGCCTGTGTGTCAATGTGAATGTCCTGGCACCTTGGGAATTTTTACACCTGAGCCAATTGTGCAAAGAAAAAAATTAGCATGATAAAAAGTATTATTCCACCTTGCAGGATCTGTTTCTTACTGGCTTTCTTTCCTACCTGGCTATAAACTCATCTGAAACAGAGGTCAGTTTGTCGTGCTCATCCTCTGGTGGTGGGCGTGCACTTCACTGCACTGGGGCTGTTCTGTTGTAGACCAGAGGTTTCATCACCACACATCCAAAAACTCCTCCCCTTCAGCTGGGGGCACAAATGTGGCCTCAACAGAGCACCTGGTGCTTTTGGTAATGGCTATTTTTTTGAGTCATTAACATTTCAGTCTCAGGCCAGGCTAGATGGAGCAGCTCTAGGGGAAGGTATCTAGGGGAAGGGGGTCTGAACTGGATGATCTTCACATCAAATTCTATGATTTTATGAGTCAATGACAGTCAATGAATCCTTCAGAAAATACTTTTGTCTTTTATTGTGCTTCTTGGCAATCTTTTTTTTCTATGAAAAACTCACATAGACTGTGATGTAGGCCCTTCATCTTCTTGGGACAGCTCTCTGTTGTGTGCAAACTCTCTTAGCAGTTTGGCAGATTTCTGCAACTCAGCAAAAGTAGAAATCCTTCATTATTGCTTTTTCTTTTTGTGGCATAATTGAACAACAAAGTATAAGACAGTTAATTCCCTTAAGAATGTTACTGAATTTGTTCAAAAGATATGGGTTTGAAGCTAAAGGAAAACATTTTTCTGCCTTCTACTCTGCATCTGTTCTTGGTGCTCGGTGTTGGTGTGTGGCAAGATATTTCTTGCCACACAAGAATGCCACACAAGATAGGAAAAAAAAAAACCCAAACATTTGTATTCCAGATTAGCTGTTTAACCTGCTTAGCCCCAGTGTGTATGTTGCATAGTCCTATTTACTAGCCTAATTGGATGAATAGTTGTTTTTTTTGTTATTGGTCTTTTGCTTCATTTTCCAGTCCTTTCTTCTTTAATGGGAAGTTTTGCGTCCAAAGGGGAGTGGCTCAGGATACTAGAAGAGGATACTGAGGAATGATCTCATGCTCTCACAACTTCTTCTGTTTGGGAAGTAGAGTGGTAGAGACTGATCTCCTGGTAGTGGTAGAGACAAGATCCCGGGGAAATTGTCATGGCCCTGAGCCTGGTAGTTTTCATAGTTTCTGGACAACACTCTTAGATACAAGGTTTAACTTTTAGGTTGTCCTGTGAGGAGTTAAGAACTTGGAGAACCTCATGAACCCTTTCCAACCCATGAGATACTCTATTAATTACAGCCAGTTTAAAAAAAAAAAAAAAAAGAGTCAAGTAAAAAAAGAAAGCCTCCGAACAAAACAAATGTTTATTAAGAGTATGTTTTTTCATGGAAAACCTAAGATAATTGATACTAATTAACTTCTCCAATTGAGATTTACATTTCAGATTCCTTTTTATCTGGTGTTGTGATTTGTTGTTTTCAGTTATTATTTTCTTTGATATAATGGTTCGTTCCTAAGTTGTATCCGCCTGGTTTAGTACGTTATGGTTCCTCCCTTTCCCACCTCAAACCTTGTCCATCATCCTAAGCCCTTCCCTGGCTTCCAGAGTCTTCCCTGTCCATTACCCCAAAGCCATCCCTTAAGCTTGTCAATCCCCTTTGGCTCCTCCTACTTTTCCAGAATGTTCTGTGTATGTCACCCCTTCCTGTGAACCCCATTGGTTGAGTTGAACTGTCACCACCCACCTGTTCCCCTAATTGGTCCCATGCTGCTGCAACCCCGCCTGATGCTACGCCCCTGGTCTGCTTTGGCTGGATGTCATATTGTACGCTCCCATGGGGGAGGGCCCCTATTTAGGTTGCTGTACACCCGTGTTCCTTTCCTTTTGTGCTTCCTCCTCCCTGACCCAAGTTGTCCCCGTCCAATAAACCTCTCCCTTGGATTCACAAAAGGACTCTTGTGCTCTTTACTCTCCCCCGGACCGGTGTTGCTGACGCAGAAGCTGGAAGCTCCACACCCCTATTCTGGGTGTCCCGGACTCCCGGAAAGGGGCCACTCTTGGCACGAGTTCGCCCCAGAGCTAGTGGGGCTGCCCAAGTTGGACTGGGCAAATGGCGAACTGTGTCAGCTGGCGCCCAACGTGGGGCCATTCAGCGAAGCGACCCCACGAGGAGCTCGGATTGGAGGCGTTGGCTGTCAGTTACCATTGGTTGGAGCAGGCCGATTTGGCAGCGCTCCTGAGGGGGAAGATGACAATCCTCTTTGCCCAGGAGGACCGTCTTCGGGGGGAGAGACCTCACCTTGCGGCATCCTGTCCCGGTGAGTCAACAGGCCAGTAAGTATCCCCTAGAGAGGGAAAGGGGGGCTTACTAGAGGGCGGGGGTGGGGAACACTGTCCCTGTGGCAGGGACCCAGAACCAAAAGGCCGCGTGGTCGGCTGTGGATTTGCTCCCCTGCTTCTTCACCGACCCTGGGACCCTTATTTTTAGTTTTTTCAGGTCTCCTTTGCCGCGGGTTGGGGGTGAGCTGCGTTGTGTGGACTCTATAACATCAGAAGGCAGTTATGGGCACAAGATTGTCCACCCAACAGCAAGAGGTTTATCTCCAAGTTGCGGGAACTCTGGTGGGTGGGGGAAAGAAATTTTCAAAGGGTAGTTTGAAATGGTTTGTGCGATGGCTTACCTTTCACTTCCCTGGAGTGTCACCCTAGCAATTGGAGACCGTCAAGTTCTGGGACAGAGTGGGCCAGAAACTAACTAGTGTGCGTGCCCAGGGTGACACTTCAGTGGATAAGTTTTTGGGACTTTTCCTCCTCGTAAGATCGGTTGTAAAGGAAAGGGAGGGAGTGAGGGGTAAGCCGTGCAAAACCTCCCCAGTTCCCCCTNCAAAAGCTCCCCATTCCCCCCTACCTCTCCTTCCTCTCAATCCTGTCCTTCTTCCCCTAAATCGGGGGACCTGCGAGGGGCAGCCCAGTGTCGATCACAGGTGAGCCTGGCTGAGGAAACTGGCCACTGCTCGCCTGGCCCCTCAAAGTCCCCACAATCCCCTAGCCCTTGTGGCAAGGCGCCTGCCACCAGGGATCCTTTCCCTACTCCTTCTTTCCAAAGTTCGTTTTCCCCAGTTTCTACCCCCGTTCTTACCCCTAAGTCCGTTTTGAAAAGTCCCCAGAACCCTACTCCAAAACCCTCTCCAGCTGTTACCCCACAACTTACTCCTAGAACCCAAAAATCTGTTAAGTTTCAGCCCCCAGACCCGGAGCCACAAGATGGCATCCATGTCCTTGGAGCACAAGATGGTGTTGGCCATATGTCGTGGTCGCGCTCTTGTGCTCCCCCCTCGTCTTCTTCCCAAAATTCCTTCTGTGTTGATCCACCCCTTCCTTTCCCTACAACTCCGCCCCTTACCCCTTGTCCCAACCCTTTTTTGTTTCCCACCTCCTCCTGTTGTCCTGCCCCTTACCCCGCCCCAAGTGAAGTCACCCATCTTGCTCCACCCTCTCAGTCTCAAGCACCACCCTCTGATAGCTCCGCCCATCATGAATGCTGTCATCTTACCAGCTCCTCCTCCTCGGCTAGCGGTCCCGCCTACCTGCTCCCGACTTCCGGTTCCCACGCTTCTCCTGGTTTCCACGGGTTGGAAACCGGATGTGACAAGTCAGGGAGCCAGAACCCGGAACCAGGGACCACCCTTACTGCCGTGCCAGTTAGATATTCGAGACAAAGGGGTATTCCAAATTGGCACCCATTCAAATACTCCAATAAAAAAGAAATCTGTAAGGCGCAGAAAGAGTTCGGAAGGAAAGGTGAGTATTTTAAAGGTCTCCTCCATGCCACTTTTTCCGTGAACGTGTTGGTCCCTGCTGACATTAAAGATTTGTTTTTCTGTCTTTTTCCCTCCAATCGAATATGAGTTGTGGGAGGAGACATGGAAAAGGTTGCTCAGGGACCTCCTTCCTGAGCTTCTACAGATTTTGGAGTGCGCCGTTGATGCCAATAATAATACTATCAGTATGGAACATCTGTGCAGTGAGGGTGATTGGTCACAGGTGAAAGTACAGGCAGAAAAAATTCCAAAGCCTCTAATTTTAAAGGTTCAAACCACAGCCGAGAGGGCATTCATGATGATGCCTGGGAAAGAGCCTCAGCTCAATTACACGACCATCAGACAAGGCCCAGCGAAGCCTATGGTAGATTTTGTGGAGAGGCTGAGAGTGGAGATGGAGAAACAGGTGACGGGCAAACAGTCTCAAAGAGAGATAATTAAAGAAATGGTTCTGGTAAATGCCAATGATGCATGTAAAAACATAGTCTCTTCTTTGCCTCTTCACCCTGAGCCCACCTTTAGCTCAATCATAGAAGCGTGTGCAAAGCGAGCAGTAGTTCCAGTTCCATCAGGGTCATCAGGAAGAGGACCACCTCGAGTTGCAGCGTACGCCGTGTCTCCACAACAGCGACCTTCCCCGGTCCATTGCTTTATATGTAATAAAATTGGGCATATAGCAAGGACATGTCCTGAGAAACAGACGAACACCAACAAGCCACCACAAGGGGAGGCGGGTGGAAACAACGATTTAAAAAAAAACTAGAGGGGGAGCGTGGGCCCGCCTCGCATGAAAACATAAATGAGGCAGGCCACCAGGGGGACATGGCGGGGAATAACACTGGAAATGACTCTACTTACTGGACATGACGTTTAGTGCCAGCGTGGGACCCTTGTCCTCCCCTTGGCTTGGCCTTGATTGAGAATGTGTTGTTTGATACCTAAGATTGGCGAAGTAAACCAATTGGGCCCCTGTCACCGGGGTTATTTGCGCGACTCGGCTGCTCCTATGTCGTGCTTGGGGATACAAAACACACTCCCCTGGAGGTGGAAATCGTGCCTCAGACACAACTTTTGTGCCTGGACGGTTTCTTTCTCCTGGCACATTGCATCCAACCACCACACTTCTTGCCAAAAGGACAGCTAACAGCACAGGCGATTCCAGTGCCAAATAGTATCGTGGCAAAACCAGCGGATCCCTGCGTCTATTGGGCAGAAGTTATTGGTGAAGACAAACCAATTATTGGGTGCGGACTCCGTTGGGGTGAAGATTACTTTTACCTCGATGGACTCTTTGACACCAGGGCGGATGTCACGATCATTCCTACCAGCGATTGGCCATCACATTGGGAATTGCAACCCGTGGCTGGAAAAATATACGGAGTCGGGGGGACCAAATTGGCCCGGCAGTCAAATAATGTTATTAAAATAAAGGGACCTTGTTGCAGTGTGTTGTTTAAGTTCGTTTCCTCCCCTATGTTTAATGGTTTGTACTCGGTTTGCTCCCTCTAAGTTTGTGTGAAATGGTTTGGTCCCCTCCCGCCCTTCCCCTTGTCCCTCAACCTTGTACCACTCCCACCTTCCAGATCAGTCCCTGCTTGTCTCCCCAATCTCCTCCCACAGCCCTGCCAGTCCTCCCTGGCCCCTCCCATTGTTCTAGGAGATTCTAAGCCTGTTATCCCCTCCTGGTTATATGATTTGATGTTGTACCCCGGTTGCCACCCACGTGCTCCCTCATTGGTTTACCGTTCTCCTCTCCCCACCTTGTGTACCTCCCCTGAGTTGCCGCGATTGGCCAACGTTTTGTACCCTCCCCTAAGACCACCCCTGTATTTAAGTTCGTGCACAGCTACGTGCTGTGCCTTTTGCGGTTTCCTCTCCTAGACCTCAGACCTCCACCCTGTCTGTCCCTTCAATAAATCCTGTTTCCCTGGAACCGTGAAAGGTCTCCTCCGCGCTCTTTATCTCTCCTTGATGGACTGCCTTGCTATAGTGATAGCTATACCTATCCTGCGGTTCCCAGAGTGGTACCGGGGAGAAACCACTCCCTGACGCGGGCTTCACAGAACTAGCCAGCATCCCAAGTGGAGTGGGCGATTGGGGGAAGATACGTCAGTTTTGGTGCCCAATGTGCAGCCGCTTGCCGGTGACCTCATGAGGAGCCTCGGTGATCTGAGGATCAGAGGCGTTGGGCATCAGCTACGCCAAGTGGAGCAGGCCAAATTGGCAGCGCTCCTGAGGAGAAGGCGGCAAACCTCTGCGGCCAGAGGACTGCCTTCGGAGGAGACACCTTCCGTTGCGGCACCTGTTCCAAAGTCGACGGAGTCAGTAAGTATCCCCCAGAGGGTGAGGGGAGCTTACCAGAAGGCGGGGCGGGGTGCACGGTCCTAGGTGTGGGGGCCCCCGCACCAGAAGGCCGCTTGTCGGCTGTGGATAAGCACCTTGCCTTTAGTCATCTGGGGGGAGGACTCAGCGACTCTGGAACCCTTATTTTTAGTTTTTTAAGGTTCCCTTTGCCGCAGTGGGAGAGTGAGCTTTGCTGTGCAGGCGCAGGTCACACCAAGATGGGCACAAAGTTGTCAGCACAGCAGCGGGGGATGTTTGTCCAAGTTGTGGGTACCCTGGAAGGTGGGAGGAGAAAGTTTTCGCAGGGTTTGTTAAAAAAGCTTATCCGGTGGCTTGCTTCCCAATTTCCCGGGGTGTCACCCCAGCAGCTGGACTCAGTCCGGTTTTGGGAGTCCCATGGGCAGAGATTAACGAGTTTGAGTGCCCAGGGCAACACCTCCGAAGATAGGTTTTTCGGCCTTTTCATCCAGGTAAGATCTGCAGTAACAGAAAAGGCGGGGAAGGGAGGCAAGCCAGATCACGTTTCCCCAGTTATTCCCCCTTTACCTAACCCTCGATCCTACCCCTCTTCCCCGAAATCGGGAGATCCGAGACGGGCAGCTCGGCAGCGTCCGCAGGAGAGCCTGGCCGGGGAGACCAGCCACTGCTCGCCTGGCCCCTCTCGGTCTCCACGATACCCTAGCCCTGGCGGTAAGGCGCCTGC
>VZTT01008578.1:58625-74408 GCA_013400855.1 Buphagus erythrorhynchus | reverse complement strand
AAGTCAGAAGGATTATGGTGGTGAATTTTCCTTGAAATAAGAACACTTATGCTGATTGCTATCTGTAATCTTGAAATAAACTGCTGTAAACAACAGCTAGATTTCCAAAGTGACTTCCTCAAGTATCTTGCTCCATTATCCAAAAAAACTGATCTTATTCTCCATCTTCTGCTCAGCAGAGAGACTTATAGCACCTCATAGCTTTATTCAGACATTTGTTTCAGTGACACCTGCAGCAAAGTATACATCCATGGAATACCATGGAAAGGCTTGGGTTGGAAGGGAACTTAAGGATCATCTCATTCCAAATGTGTAGGGGGAGGAGGAGGTGAGACAGGAGCTCTGGCAGACTGTTCTCCCAGCAGCTTTTTCCTCAGGGCAACCAAAGCTACCAAACCAAGCAACACCCCCACTGTGACACAAAAAATAAACCCAGGGTGCCAGCCTGTGTTTCTTGGCTCGTTTAAATTTGGAGTACAGACATCACAATGTATGGGTGAGATGAAACCTACAGTGTCTACCAAATGCAAAATTAGGTAAGTGCTGTCTCCTGGGTAAGAAAAGGAGTGTCACAGCCTCCTCTCACACTGTGGGATTTAACATAAAGGAGCCTCAGCAAGTTCTCATGGAGAAAAATCCAGCCTGGAGCTACACCCCTGGCCACTGCAGGTGTTTCTTCCCAGCACACTGGTGCCTGCTATGAGCTGTGAATTGTACAGAAAGCTCAGCACCCCAAACCCAGCTCCTGCCACAGATGACTTTTCAGTACCCAAATCCTTTACAGTCTCCAGAACTCACAGTCCAAGCTAAGAAAGGCTGCCCCCTCCAACATCTGTCTCCACATAGCTTAGGGGGAAAAGAGATGGATATCTCCTCATCTTGCTCCCAAAGTCATTAGGAGCTGTGAAGATCTGTTTAGTACATTTTAATACACATTTTGGAAAGTCATCACAGACCCTCAGGTGAGGTTATTACTCTGTACAACCAACCCTTGCTGCTGGTGCTGCTTCTCTTCCTCCCCAAAAAGTTAAAAAAATCTGCTCCCTGGGCACTCCAACAAAGGGAACACTGTTCCCTTCCTGCCATAATCTACCCTCTTGTTTCCAGCTGCCTACAACAGTTAAAGTAAAAATCCATAAGAGGGAATTCAGCACAAACAAACCAAAGCTGAAAATCTGGAAAAGTAAATGTAACACCCACAAGCCAGAGGGGTTGGCAGGCAGGAGCAGCCCCACTCTGTCATGTTAACGATTCATTCACTCCAAATCCCTGCTCTGACAGGTGATCTCCTTTTCCTCCTGCTCCTCCTCTCTCTGGAAAAGCCCCCAAGCAGAGTGGCTGCCAATCTCCAACATTCTTGTAATGCAGGGGAATGCTGGTGAAAGTACACTGTTCTGCTTTTGTGTTTATTCAAGTGTACCCTGCTGGCTTTACCTCAGGCTCAGGAGACTAGGATATGGTTCTCAGAGCTATTTCTTTTGGGATTGATCCCAAAACACTCACAACAACCACGGGCACGGGAGGAGCTGCTGCTTCCCCCAGGAAAGAGAAAACTTCTCTGTGGTTGTGGATTCTTGCCTGCAATCACAGCAAAGCCCACCTGAGATCCAATGTTATCATTGGACAAATATCCTCATCCTAACAATCTTTGCATGGCAAATAAAATAAAACAGGACTATCAAAGACCAAAACTTCTAAAGCAACAGCATGGATTTGAGAACTGCTTTATTTCCTTGCCTGAGGCCTTTTAATAAGGGTTTCTCGTTAGAGGACATGGCTGGGGCTCCTTGTGCACAGTTTAAAGGAAGGTGAACATCACTGAAGCCACTGCAGTTCATTATCTCCTCCCCAGCCAGGGCTATTTTATTTATATTTAGGGCCATCACCTAAAAGCTTTGCAAGCTAAAATAAAAGTTGCTTGGAAGGAGTCGTGAGATTGCTGTGAAAAGGCAGCTTGAAAATAGATCCTGTCTGAAAGGAAAACCTCTCCTGGGAAACTCATGTCCTGGTGTGAAACGAATGTTGAGGGTTTGCTTTCAGCACCTGCTGAGCTCTCACCAGGCACCGTGGGTGTTAAAGACCCTGGTGCCACACAAAGGTGGCACCTGGTCACAAAGGTGACCCTGGTGCTGACAGTGGGAAAGAGGCCTGGGTCACTCCCTGAAAGCCATCTTTCCACAGGAAAGAAAAAGGTGACCAGAGGGGACAGTGCCTCACTAAAAGGAATTCCCAGTTGCAGCTCCCCAAGTGACAATGTGCCTTTTAGTCAACATGCATTTGAAACACTTCCCAACTGCTCCCACCAGTGCCAAAGCACAGGAAAATTTTCAGTACTTCCCAGCTCACAATTTTCATTTACTACCTCAAAAATCTGTCATGTCCAATACTCTTCCCAGATTTTTCCACCTTGGAGATGCCTTTTGGGAGCTTCATTTTTTCCTTCTTACCCACTCAGCATTTCATTTGTCCTTCCTTCCCATCCTGCTCCATTTTTCCCATGGCTCATGTCCCTTCCACTAAACCAACCAACCTTCTCCTCTAAATCATTTAATTAACCTTCTCTTCTAAATCTCATCCTCAAGGCTTCTTTTCCTGCTTCCATCTCAGCTGTGCCACACTGTGCTGTTGCTGGCCACCACCTCCCCTCACCACTGGCCACTTCAGAGCCCAGTCACCTGCCTGGATGTCCTTTTGAAAGATCCAGGAACATCCTGAAGGCTAAAAACGAGCATTTTTCAGAGCCTGTATGGGTAAAGGTCTGGGACAAGAGGGTATGGTAGCTCTTCCCAAATATCCATGAGCAGCAGGCACAGCAGGGAAAGTTTTAGTGCTGGGATGGCAGGAGGTGAAGCAGCACCACAAACTCTCACAGCAGCACAAAGGGAACAAGGTCTGCATTTTGCTGCACACTTGCTCCCATCACCCATTCCTCAGCTTTTCCATGTGCTGGACTGAGGTGATCTGAGCCATGCTGACTGATCCCATGTGGGAGCTTCCTGAGGAGCTCACATCAGGGCAAAAGTCACCAAACCCCGAAAAAGGACAGAAGTTTGAAAGATGAAACTGCTTTTCAAGCAATTTATTTCCCAGTCCTGTCAAAACCACCTTATTTCAGGTGCGTTTGACACCTCCTTGTCCTCTGCAGAAGGTGCAAAATGGGTCAGGAGAGAGAGAAAAAAAAGGGGAAAAAACCATTTGCTCTAACTTCATTTCTGCAAGTGTCATTTACCAAGTGGAATATTATTGGGAAAGGCCCCTGTTGCAAATGCACACACGTGGGCCATTTAGAAGTCATTTCACCCATGCATGAAGTGCTGCTTCAGGTCACAGATGGCTTCTGGGCACTGATTCCTACCATGACATTTTTCAGTCCTTTTCTAGAGAAATATGAAAGCAAATCTGCTGACATTCAGAGCTTCCTACTCAGATATATTTTTGCCTGGAAGAAAAAACAACAACTGTGTATGGCTTAATCACTAATCAAAGACATAAAAAGTTACTTACCCACCAGAGGATTTTTTTATCCCCTTAGATGTGTGGAAATATATTCTTTTTTTTTTTCCTATGTAAATCAACATGGAAAAGTCAATGTTTCTGTATTGGTCCAAAAGGGATGTTTTGCATGTTTTCCCCATTATTGCCCAAATGTTTTCACATCTTAACATGAAAAGAAGTGATTTCTTAACAAAATCAAAATTTCCTTCAGGGAAGATCTTTTTTCTATAAGATACACCTGTTTATTAATAAAGAGGTTTCCCTCCATGAAAAACCAACTGGTTTGACCCTAAATTCCTTTCCAGCCTTTAGAGGCCTCTACCTGTTACAGGTAGAGGGAGAGGAGAGGGGTGGGAACGTGACACTGGTTGGAAGGGAAGAACTGACAGCAGGAATTGCTGCATTTTCCCTTTTCTCCCCCTTCTCAGCTTGCCTTTGTCGTTTGTCCACACAAACCAAACTTGGATGAAAGGGCCTCAGAAGTCCTCAGACAAAAAGTGAACTGGGATCAGAGCCCAGAAACTTCTTCCTGCTGTGCCAGCACCTCATGTCACATCCCTCTCTGATGGCAAAGGCTGTGCCAAGGGGTTGGGATGGGTGCCCTGTAGCCTGGGAGGTCTTTCATGGGGCAGGAGGAACCATCACCACAGGCTTCTCTTCTCTCCTCTTCTCTTCTCTTCTCTTCTCTTCTCTTCTCTTCTCTTCTCTTCTCTTCTCTCTTTATTGTTTGCTGTACTTTATTAAAAAAGGAAATATTTCTGGAGTGATTTAAGAATATTTATAATAACTCCTCACATATTTGGGGGCCACATTTCATTTAGCTCTGAAATATAAAAAGAAGCCTGTTTACCCTTTTTCCATTGGAATCAAATATGCCCTGTTTCCATGACAACTCCAACACTTCCCAGCTCTAACTGTTGCACAGCCAGGAAGTGTTTAACCCTTAGAAGTGTGTGGATCTGAATCTTTTGGAATCAATACCAAAATAATTACCTTTCATTCATTGTCAGTCTGCCTCTGACAAAGGATGGTGCAGGGTTTTTGTCCTGGTTGTGAAAAATACCTTGCCCAATATTTGTGGCTTTATTAACTCAGGTGAGGAAGAAAAGCAAGGAGTCATTGGTATGCCTGATTTATGGCCAGGGTGATGTATCAGTGATAAAAAAAAGGTTTCAGCATTGAGAACTTGCAGTGCTAAATGCCCAGATCTAAAAATTTAACTTAAAATATATGGGATCCTTAACAAAGCCCGTGAGGACAAGTGTATTTTTACAATAGCTTGATATCACACAAGCTCCAGGTTGGAACCTGCCATACCTGGCACTCACAGCGTGGTCACCTCCCTGCCAAGTGTCCATATTGTGAGAATATCTTCATAAAAACACCTCCTTTTCTTACTTCTGCCCCCCACCCTTCACTCCACACAATCTCATTCTTTCACAGCTGGACCTGAAGCAGCCCTTGGGACATTCCCCTTCCTTCTCACTGGAATTCACCTGTTCCCAGCTAGGCAATGCCATGCAGATAACATTGGAAAAGATATATAAACATTCTAAGCTTTTAGGATGGTGGTGATCTGGATTTAAGTGCTGTGACTAAACAAAAGTCTTAAATATGCAGTGTCAGACCTCATCTGGTAATGAAAAATTCACTGACAGTCGATTATAAATCTCAACTTATAGAATCTCAGAATCCCAGACTGGTTTGGGTGGGAAGATGCCTTAAAGCCCATCCAGTGCCACCTCCTGCCATGGGCAGGGACACCTCCCACTGTCCCAGGCTGCTCCAAGCCCTGTCCAGCCCTGCCTTGGACACTTCCAGGGATCCAGGGGCAGCCACAGCTTCTCTGTGCACCCTGTGCCAGGTGCTGCGCACCCTCACACGGCNCCCAGCTCTCCCAGCCTGGCTCCATAGGGGATGTGCTCCAGTGCCCTCAATAATTCTGTGGCCTCCTCTGGACTTGCTCCAGCTGTTCCACATCCTTCTTACACTGGGGCCACCAGACACAGCACTGTAGGTGGGGTCTCACGGATTCATAGTCAGAATTCCCTGCTCCAGAAATCAGCCTCTCTGCTGTCTTTGATTTCAAACAGAGGGTTTGGTGAGGTGGAAAATTTGCAATGTTTCTGTATTTGTTGCTTTCTGAACTCCAGAGCAGGAGAGCCTGTCCTTTCAGACTTTGTTACATCATGGAAATTGTGCATTGCTTTTGGGAAGCATCACTGTTAAAATAATGTCTTGGGAAGGGGAAGGCAAAATAGGAAAAGAATAAAAAAAAATTGAAAAGGAAAAAAGCAATTAAAGAGTTAAAGCATCCCATTTTGAAGTATAATAGCAGGAGTGAGTCATGAAGAGCCCTTTTCTCCCTGAGCTAAGCTCAGTGTGTGTGTGGCTAGACTTGCAAATAGTCTGTCCAGTAAGAGACCTGTTTAGCAGGANAAAAAAAAAAAAAAAAAAAAAAAAAAAAAAAAAAAAAAAAAAAAAAAATTCAGAAATTTATATTAATCTTTTCACATGTGCTGGAGACTTCTTTGTTGTGTCCAGGCCTAGAGCTCAGAAGAGCTGTTGATGTTTGTTTTGTTGATGCTTGTGGCCACATTGCTGTCCCTCTGTGCCCTCTGTGCTCAGGCCAGATCAGGTTGGCACCTTCCCCCATCAGCAGTGAACTTCAGGCTGTGGCCACACCCCAGCCTGGATTTGAAGAACAGGACAGCAAATTTTCCTTGGAGAAAACATCCCCACTGTAAAGAAAGGGCATTAATTTTGCCCATCTCTTTGCTTACCACCTGCAGCTCCTGTGGTCAGAAGTGCAAGAGAAAATGCTGCAGGAACCAGGAGGGAAACTGTCCTTGCAAAATGCCTTATAACAGGGGTTGTGGAAGGACTAAAGCAGCCCAGGGAGCTTTTCCATGAGCTTTCCAGAGCTTTCCATGAGGTATTTTTCTTCTACAGGTCTACAGAAGCTGTAATATTTATTGAGCTGGTTGTTCCTTGTATAAGACTAAGTAATCCCTATCCCTAAATAATATCCCTCAGATGAATTTCAGTGACCACACTGCTAAGGAAAATAGCATCTTTCTCAAAGTTTTAAGCACTGGCTTGAGGAAAAAAACTTGCATTCTTCAAAATCATTGTATAATCTTTGTTTAGAGCATGGTGCTGATAACCCCAAGGTCATGGGTTCATTACATGTATGGGCCATTCACCCAAGAGTTGGACTCAATGATCCTTGTGGGTCAACTCAGAATGTTCTGGGATTTTCTTGCTGGAGTAAAGGAAGAAAAAAAAGAAGCAAAAAAAAGCTCAAAAGTGGGCAATTTGCAATAGAATTCCATACATTCTGCGTGGTCACTGTGTGTTTTTTAAATACCTCATATTTCAGAACTAAAGGAACAAAGAGGATGAGGAATTACAGGCAGCACTCCAAAAGGAAAGGAAAGCCCTGCAGGTCACAACACCCTGAATCCATACACACCATGAATATCCCACCAGAGCACACTCCAGCTGATTCACTGGATTCACAAATATCTCCCTGGGAATAACCACAGATCTCCCTCAGGCTCTGCTTTCCAGCACTCAGGCTGAGAAGGGTTTGAAACACATAAATTCCAGTTTCCTGGCAGAAGAGCTGAGGAAATGACCCTGCAGGTTGCCAGTGTGAGGATTCCATCCCAGTGCAGTGATTCCAGACTGTGATTGCAGCAGGCAGGGCTCAGGGTAAGAAACAGTGGTTATTCCCTCCTGGATAAATGTGAGAAGAGTAGGAGAGTATCCCATCCAACCCACAGAGCTGAAGCCATCTTATTTGCATTCACAGGGAAGTCCTGCAGGGAATAAGGGAGGAAATGAAAGGAAAAGGAATGTATAAATAGCTGCAAAGCCCACCAATTAATGCAATTTTAGGGAGTAAAGATGGAGCTGCCTGTGGATTTGCAATGCAGAGGTATTCAGGCAGCATTCCTCACTTTCACTGCCAGCCAAAGAGTCAGTGCAAGACAAATAAAGTGTCAGAGGGATATATAAAGAGGAAATTACTATCAGGGATCCTTAAAGAAAAAAAAAGACCAACACACAAAAAGCTAAAATGTCACAAAATTACCAAAAGTGACAAGATAAAATTGGATGCACAACTGTAATTATCCTTTAATGCTATGATCTATAAGGATGATAACCAAAATATGAAATTAAGCTGGCAAGGCAAATCTATATTAAAGACAAAGTGGATTAATAGGGAACCTGTCCTTATATGTTTTTTCTGGAGTGGATGTTTAGCTGAAGCAAAACATATCAAAATACTGGATATTCTGATGTGACCAGTGTTCTCTGATTCATCTCTGAGAGTGGATTTCATGGTAAGGTTTATTTCCATCAAATCTAAAATGTAGATGGTCCTGTACAAAACACACAGAGAATGTTTTACCTTCTACCTCTGAGTCCAGGAGAAAGAAAGAAACATTTGACTTTTAAAAGTTGATTTTAAAACTCAAGCCATGCCAAGTATTAGCAAGAAGGGTTTGTTTTCTTAAAATATGTGGGCAATTGGAATGAGCATCAGTGCACTACAGCAACCTTTTCATTGAACCCAGACTTATTGAGCTTAACTGCCTGTACACTAATTAAAGCATCTCTCATCCTGTTTGTCCTATTCAGCACTACACTGCCAGCTCAGAATGGCTTTCACAAAGCCCAGGCAGTGATAAGTGTTAATGGCATTTTATTATTTCTCAACTGCAATGAAGATATTTCTCTGGCTGCAGGCAAAAGCCTCCATGGAGGAAAAGAAGCACCTAAGAGTGGNAAGATATTTCTCTGGCTGCAGGCAAAGAGGAGGAAAAGAAACACCTAAGAGTGAGAACATGCCCTCACAGCACCACTGCTTCAGCAGTGCTCCACTGCACTCTTCTCATTGCTGCTCCAGCACTGGAAAGACACCCATACATTCCCCTGGAAGATGCATTTGTGCACTG
This sequence comes from Buphagus erythrorhynchus, assembly GCA_013400855.1. NCBI lineage: Eukaryota > Metazoa > Chordata > Aves > Passeriformes > Sturnidae > Buphagus > Buphagus erythrorhynchus. The sequence continues at coordinate 65,946 of VZTT01008578.1, read as the reverse complement.
CCTCTCTCCAGAGTGGAGGCCTCTGAGGGATGTGCAAGGAGCAAAGTGAATTATTGGAAGACCACATGAAGGACTAGGCAATGAAGCTGATTCAGTGGCTGGCAACAGGGGGAAAAAATGACAGAATCCCTTGGGCCAAGCAGAGTATTAATGGGATGCTGTTGGATATAAGTAAGAGCCTTTGGAAAGAGGCAGTGGTGACTCATGAGATCAATAGGAACGGCCCTCTTGCTGTCAGTGGTGCCAAGGAGCCACTCAGCAACCAGCAAGCTCAAAAGCAGGACAGAGAAAGTCAGAAGGAAACAAAGAGCTGGGAAATGTCGCCCTGATTTTTTGAGATGTTTATGCCTTCTGATGTTTTCATTCCTGCTTCCAACTTTCTCACACACTTTTCTGTAAACAACTTATTGTTTTTCATTCTTTCATGTAGGTGGAGAAAGTTGATGGACTGTTAGTTTGTCCAGTGTCGTTGGAGAGCTGGCACTGTCACCCTCCAATCCACTGCCACCTTTGGAAAGTTATATATATGGAGTCAGAATTTACACTTTGCTTCTTTTTCACCTTTCAAGCTGCAGTGAGTACGTGTTTTATTTGTCGTGTCCTATAGCGACAGGGAAATTTCCCTATGTGCTCTGCAGAGCAGCAGCCCCAGCTTCTGGAGGTGCCCAGGGCTAGAGGACATCACTCCCTAACCCTGCTACCACCTCCAGAGAGGCTCCCTCATGTTCCACTTCCTCTCTGCACAGTGAGCAAACTGTCTGATATGCTGAGATTGGCACTGTATAAACACCAGCCATTGAAAATTAATTAGGGAACTATGAAACAGAGTAACATTTTGTAAAAAAAAAAATGCTGTCTCTTAGCAACCCAGCTTCTCCAGTCTCAAATAAAGAATTAGAATCTGACAATGTCACATTATTTTCCACAATAGATTTGAAATTTGGCTTAATTAAAGCTTGTGCTTTAGCTGGATTACCAAACAAGCAACTGGCAGCTACAGGGAGAAATAGTTTTTGTCCATGTATGTGATGGGGATAAAAGTTCTGTGTTCAACAGTGCTGTGTATGACACACAATTTATTTTAGGCAATTGCTCCAAGAATCTGAGCGTTTCCACCACCACTGAAGCCCAGACCAGCTCCCTGGTTACCCTGAGTGTGCCATGTTCAAGGACACACATTCAGAGACCAGACCTTGAAAATGTGGAGATTCAAGGGTGGATGCACTGATAGAAACTTTACTCCCAGGACTCTGCAAACCCAAACTCCCTTCAGGGTCTAACAGCAGTAAATATCACGGAGTTCCTGAGAGCCCCCTGATTTTCCACTCCTGTCACATTATAATAACCTTTTGCTTGGAAAAGCTTATATATGATACTTCCAGTGCCTAAAGGGAGCTTACAAAAGGCTGGAAAAGGACTTTTCATCAGGGCATGGAGCATCAGGATGAGTGAAAATTATTTTAAGCTGAAGGAGGACAGAGTTAGATGGGATATTGGGAAGAAATTCCTCCCTGTGGGTGTGGGGAGGCCCTGGCACAGAGTACTCAGAGAAGCTGTGGCTGCCCCTGGATCCCTGGAAGTGTCCAAGGCCAGGCTGGACAGGGCTTGGAGCACCCTGGGCTAGTGGGAGGTGTCCCTGCCATGGCAGTGCGTGGCACTGGATGGGCTTTTTAAGGTCCCTTCCACCCCAAACCTTTCTGGGATTCCATGGTATGACCTAAGCTGCTGCATATTCTGCAAAATCCTATACAGTTATCCAAACATAACACAGTTCAAAGCCTTCAAAATGCAATTCAGATTAAAATGAAAATGAAATTTATTAAAGGGACACCTTCAGAATCAAATTCAGCTGTGTGAAGGCCACTCACAGGTTCCCATGCTGTAATTTTTACACTGGTACCTGCTGGCACCCATGTAAGTAGAGCAGCTGAGCTCTGAAGAGGAGTGAGCCCAGGTGACTCACCAAATGAAGGGAGTTTCACCCCAAAATTGGATTGTCATCGACGTGCTGCTTCTCTGGGACCCCCAACAGGATCTTTATCTTTGTGGTACAAACAGACACAACTTCAAAGCCAAATCCCACAGAGATATAAGATCAACCCCACATCTTTGAAATAGATGCAGAAACAGCCTATAGCCCTCCCTAGCCCAGCTTAGCACTTCACCTATCCAGTCATTATCCCACCACACCATGGAAATAAAACCTTGGTGCTTGTCTCCAGATAAACAGACATTATTATTCCCATAAAAGAAAATGAAGCAAAGGAATTGCCACAGTTCTCTTGCCTATGGCACACGAAATATAATTTAAAATCCTCCCAGCTCATCATAAAATCTCATCATTGTTTAAAATGGTAGAAGATACAGTCTTTGAAACTTTTAAATATTTAATTTGCATATTTCTAAATCAAAGGCAAAGTTTGGATTGCAAGGTGCAGTGAGGAAAGGGAATATTTTTTGTTCTAGTAAACACAAGTGTAGCCTGTTTCTAATGAGTAGCAATCAAGAGACACTGCAGGGACACAGAAGATAAAATAGTGAGAGAATCCAATATGCTGCTATTCCTGGCAGTTCTAAAAATTAATTCAAACCTGCATCCATTACAACAGTAATGGAAAAGTAGAGCTCCATGTCTGTAAACATTAGAAGCGTGGCTGATAGTCTCATTTCCTCCCCCATCTCAATTAAATATGGCACCTTGCAGCTAAATTACACAATGTGGCCAGAGTCTGTAAACAAAACAATCACTGTTACAAATGTTTGTGCCTAATAAATAGATATACTGCTGTATTAGGGAGAGTTATGCCTCGTGCAATAGATGTTCCCTTCCAAACAGGTAGATCTCTTATTAAGCATTTGATGATTCATTTCTCCCTCCCCAGAATGATAGCACAGAAAGAAGCCTTCTGCTGGTGCATCATCTGCAAATCACACCCAAAATCTTAATAAAGTAGCTCCCAATCTACTTCAGATCTAATTCTCCCAGGCAGCTGTACACTGTCAGCCTCACCCAAATGCTTAAAATGCATCAATGTTTATTCTTTAAACTGGAAAAAGCAATCATTGGGGATGATAATCCAAGAATCAGCCTGTGCTCCACTGTCCCTTGGTGGATTTGACTGCCTGATCTTTTCTCATCCTCGTGTAACCCCAGCATCCCCGCTTCATTTAATTCCTTAAGCTTTAATTAAAAAACAGGAATGAAAGCCAGCAAGAAAAAGCAGCTGAAAATTCCTTTATAGCTCACGGAACAGCCAATATTGCTTGGAGAAGAGACAGCAAACACCACAGCTGAATACAAAGGCAGCCCACTGCAGCTTAATCTCTCCTCTGTTTTATTCTGCTGAGGAACACTTCACAGAGCTGGTCTTTTATTTATACTCTGGCACCAGGAAAAGGGAAAACCATGAAACTTGTCCAGGAGTTTGTACATCACAGTCACATCCTTTGCTCTGGTTCTCTCCTCCTGGCTGGGAACTGTGAGTGTGGATTCTGCTCAACAGCAGAATGTTACTAAGGGTGCACAGTTCTTGCAACACAAACTCCACACCTCAGTGACCCTCTGTGATAAAGCTGGAGGTGCTGTTTTGGTTGGGAGCTTCGAGGTCCCTTCCACCCCTGCTTCAGTGGCCAAACCCTGCTTCAAAGGCCAGGTGAGGTCGATGTCAGGGAAGCCCAGCTCATCATTGATGTGTGGGTGCACCAAGGGCAAAGTGACTTCAAACCCAAGCACAAATGCTCTCCCACCACAGGGGAAACAGGAGAGTCCCCAGGGACCCAGACTGTGTCAAGAGTAAGTTTTCTTCGTTCAGAAACTCTCAGACCAAGGAATTCCCCAAGGCCATCCCAAAGCAGAGGCCCTTTGGGATGCTGACCACCTCACCTGACATAGCACTTACTCTGTGTGCTCCAGCTCTTGATTTTATTTAAAGCTCCAGCAGCTGGAGAAGCAGCTTTGGTCATGTCCTGAGTGGTTTTCATTGTTTCAGCTGAAGCTGTGATCACTGAAGATGGGCAAGGAATGGTTTTCCCCATTTCAGGAGCCTTTGGGTGGGTTTAGGTTTTGTTTTGTCACCTGTCTACAAATTCCTGGCTAACTTTAGGCCAAGGGAAAGGTTTTGTTGGAGTTTCTTTTCCATATTTTTACACATGTTTTACAGCTAGCTTGCAGTTCAGAATAAAGTCATAAGTGAATCAAGAAAATTTATATTAACCTTTACAAGTGTTTTCAAGCAATCCTTAAATGGAAACAAAAGCAAACAAAAACTCCCCAAACAACAAACAACCAAAAACCAATCAAGATGCTCAACAAAAACAGACTTTACTACAAAATGTCTGTTTTGACAAACTGATGTATTTGGATGAAAAGGAATAGCACAAATAAATCTAACCAAGTTGTGTAATTGTTATAAAACTCTATGTGGCACTACTCAGTGGGCTCCTTATTTCCAAAAGAAAGCTGCATGCTTTTGGAGCCACGGTTTCCTCACCCCCCAGGACCAATCCTGTCTAAAATGTTGTCTAATGAAGTGGTTTTCACACAATTGCATTTAAGGCCACTGAAGCCAGAAGCAAATGAGGCACAGCCTTCACTGAGCAGTGACTGATGTTTCATGTCACAAAGATGACAGCAAACAGGGCAGAAGGCCCCAGTGCTTTATATATTCTAATGCAAGCAAAAGTGTGCAGCCCAGCAGTGAGGTGTCACCTGGAGCACTGCATCCAGCCCTGGTGTTCCAGGAAAGGAAGGCATGGACCTGTTTGAGCAGGTCCAGAGGGGGACACAGGGGTGCCCTGAGGGCTGGAACAGGCTGAGGGAGTTGGGGTGCTCAGCCTGGAGAAGCAAATGATTTGGTGAGACCTTGTGGCAACATTTCAGTATGTAAAAAAAAAGCTTATAAAAAGCACTTTTTAGCAATCTCTGTAATGACAGGACCAAGGGCAACAGGCTAGACATAAGGAAGAAATTGCTCCAGATGGGGGTGGTGAGGCCCTGGCACAGGGTGCCCAGAGAAGCTGTGGATGCCCCTGGATCCCTGGAAGTGTCCAAGGCCAGGCTGGACAGGGCTTGGAGCATCCTGGGGTAGTGGAAAGTGTCCAAGGCTGGACAGGGCTTGGAGCATCCTGGGACAGTGGAAGGTGTCCCTGCCATGGCAGGATCTTCAAGGTCCCTTCCAACCCAAACCACTCTGGGATTGTATGATTCTGACCTTCTATCCTCAAAATCGGTGACCATGCCATAAATTGTCTTTTTTCCAACTGGCTTTGGCTGCAATATGCTGACACTGGAAGGAACTACGCTTCTGCATTCCATTTTTTATGCCTTCCTTAGCTCAGTAATTTTATGGCTTTCAATCTGACTTTTTATATAAGAGTTTATAGTGTTTCACCTCTCTCTAAAATGAGCAAGTCTGTAAGAACTTTGCTGTTTGATTAAGTTATCATGCATGAAGAGCCAGAAAAATTTAAGACAATTGTTCATTTAAATTGCTGTTAATTACGTCCTCCTGACATAGTTATTGTACTTTACGCACACTTTGGATAAAACTACTGTAGTATCTAATTGAAGTCAAAAATATTTCTGACATTTTAATGAACACACCAGTAAGTTTTATTCTACAAGACTTTTAAATGAACCACGGAGGATTAGAAAATGACATTCAAGGTCTGCATATAATTGAAATACATAACACAGGAGGGGGGAAACTTAGTGTCATGTTAAAGGGATAAAAAGGGTAGGAACACGTTAGCATTTGAGATGTGTTGGAGTAAATAAGGTCTTTGTAGAATAGAAGCCATTCTTTTTTTTTAACCACCAAAGTTTCAAGAAGTCAATGGAATGTCACAGCATCATTGTCACCAGCCACAGACAGCAAGCCTGAGGACTCAGAAGCCATTATCCTGCTCCTTATCAGAGATCCCATTTCCATTTCACTTTTATGGAAATTTCACATAATTATTTGTGGAAGTCAAGTGGAACTTCACAGAGTCAGTGGAGCTGCACTGGAATGAACCAGAAGTGGGAAGACAAAGAGTTGTCTGGACTTCAGAGCATTCCTAGTGCTTGTGAGGTTTTCCACATGAGAGCTCAGCTGGAGAGGAGCAGGAGTTGAAGGCATTTAAAGCAGTTAATCAGACATATCGATCCCACAGTTATCCAGCTGTCTGGATGCATTTTACCAAGCCACAGAAGAAGAGGACCAGATCACACTTGTGTTCCATGGAAAATGTTCAGTGCCAGGGATCCCTTGCTGCAGCAGTAAACTCTTGCCAAAGGAAAGAGGAGATGGTCAGACCAGCCCATTTCCCAATGATCAACAGCTGTGTAAAACAGTGTAAAACTGTGTAAAGCTGTGTAAAACTGTGTAAAACAGTGAGGAAAGTAGACTTTCAAGTGCACATCCACATTTTAATGTGCAGCCAATTGTGCACCCAGAAATCTTTAGTCTCTTGAGCAGTTCCTCAAACTCTTGAAGCTTCTTCCTAAGTCTCCAGCCTCTTTCTGTGCTCTCTGTGCTGCAGAACTAATCCCAAAAGCAGCGTCCTGCCTGCACTGGAAGTGCTGTGGTGGAGCCCAAAGTGGCAGCTCAGCCCCTCACTTCCCCTCAGGGGGACTGGGGAGAGAATGATGGGGTACAAGTGAGAAAAGTCCGGGTTGAGATCAAACAGGTTAATAGGAAAAGCAAAAGGTGTGCACACAAGAAAATCAAACGAAGGAATTCATTCCCTGCTTCTGCTGGGCAGGTGTTCAGCAGCCCCAGGAGAGCAGACCCTATCCCTCAGAAAGGTGATGTGGGAAGACAAAACCTACATCCTGAACATATGAAACATGCCTGAGGCACTTAGGCTCACCTGTCCTGGCTGTCCCCTCCCAGCTCCTGGTGCTCCTCCAGCCCCTCGCTGCTGGGAAGGGTGGGGAGCAGAAAAGGCCTTGGCTCTGTGTGAGCACATCTCTATGTCACCAGCTGTGCCTCTATGTCCCTGTGTCACCAGATGTGCCTCCATGTCCCTGTGTCACCAACACTGCTTCCCCATCCCTGTGTCACCAGCACTGCTTCCACATCCATGTCACCAGCTCTGCTTCCCCATGCCTGTGTCACCAGCACTGCTTCCACATCCCTGTGTCACCAACACTGCTTCCCCATCCCTGTGTCACCAACACTGCTTCCCCATCCCTGTGTCACCAGCACTGCTTCCATGTCCCTGTGTCACCAGCTCTGCTTCCACATCCCTGTGTCACCAGCTCTGCTTCCATATCCCTGTGTCACCAGCACTGCTTCCACGTCCCTGTGTCACCAGCACTGCTTCTTCCCTATTCCTG
>VZTT01008578.1:0-58524 GCA_013400855.1 Buphagus erythrorhynchus | reverse complement strand
TGTCACCAGCACTGCTTCCATGTCCCTGTGTCACCAGCACTGCTTCCACATCCTGTGTCACCAGCTCTGCTTCCACACCCCTCTGTCACCAGCACTGCTTCCATGTCCCTGTGTCACCAACACTGCTTCTCCATCCCTGTGTCACCAGCTCTGCTTCCATATCCCTCTGTCACCAGCTCTGCTTCCCCATCCCTGTGTCACCAACACTGCCTCCATGTCCCTGTGTCACCAGCACTACTTCCACATCCCTGTGTCACCAACACTCCTTCCATGTCCCTGTGTCACCAGCACTGCTTCCCCATCCCTGTGTCACCAACACTGCTTCCATGTCCCTGTGTCACCAGCTCTGCTTCCACACCCCTCTGTCACCAACACTGCTTCCATGTCCCTGTGTCACCAACACTGCCTCCATGTCCCTGTGTCACCAGCTGTGCTTCCATGTCCCTGTGTCACCAGCACTGCTTCCATGTCCCTGTGTCACCAGCTGTGCTTCCATGTCCCTGTGTCACCAGCTGTGCTTCCACGTCCCTGTGTCACCAGCACTGCTTTCATCACAGATCCCAAATCCACAGCCTACAGTGGCCTTAGGGAGGAGAATTAACTCTGCCTCAGCTAAAGCCAGCACAGTAAGACATAAAAAATAATTGCTGTCCTTATCATCATTCTTTGATTTTCTCACAGACTGGCATTTGCTCCCTTTCTATTCTGTGAGAATAACTTGGTGTGCAAATATCCTGTTCCCTCCCTGTGTGTGTCTTGCTACCATGATGGGGAGTGACAAAGCAGGCACAGTTAAGAGATGAGAGAAGGGGAAAAAAAAGGAAATATCAGTAAACTTGGCACAATATTCAATTGTAAAAGTGGATGCAAAATGCTAACAATTCGATGCTCAGAAGAACTCATCTGAATTTCATTATCATCTAAGTAGAATCTAGTATTTGTTAAAGGGGACAAATGTTCTTAAAAGATGTGATGCTCACAATCATCTCAAGATATAAAAACATGAATACAAATTAGCAGTTGGTCCTTCTGCATTCCAAAGAAGAAAAGGGAAAGAGAAAAGAATTAAAGATGACTTTTCAACAGATGCAAAGCATTCTGGGGGGCTGTCACTGAGAAAAATAAACATGTGGGATGTCAGGATGTCCTCTGTAAATCCATTAATGCCTCTGGAATTAGTCCAAGTGTACCACACCAGGTTTGGACAGCACTACACACTGGGTGATGAGGGGTAGGGGAGAGGGGCAATTCCTGCTAAAGGACAGGAAAGAAATGGAGTATTAGCCCAAAACACTGGTCCTAGGAGAATCAAAGAACAGGATTTTGCTCATTTTTTTTAATATCATCAGTAGAGATGATATAAATCTATTTCCAGCAGCTTTTTTTTTTTTCTTTTCATATTATAGCAAAAAAATGAAGAGGATTAAGGAAAATATTGAAAAATTTAACTATGGAAAATTAGGATTGGAAAAATGAAATTTCAAAAGGAAAATATTTCTAATTTTAAAAAAACCCTATTTTCATTAAAAGACAGATTTGCCAATTTTTTTCAGTGAAAAAATAAGGTGTTCATTCTCAGAGATAGTGTTTGCTTGTTTTAGATAATGCACCTTCACTATATCCCCTAAAATACAGAAGAAAGAGGGGAAAACCATGGCTAGAATTTTAGCTGATATACCCAGATAGTTGATAAAGCTGCTACGATTTTTCAGATTGTAGGACAGTGGTGTACCCTTAGAAAAAAAACATAACATTTTCACATTCATCTGTCTCAACAAAAATTAGGAAATTAAGAAAAAAATTCCTTCTAGAAGTAGAGAAAATTCAGCATAAGCCAGATAAGATAAAATAAATCGATAGCTGCATTATCTCAGAGAAGCAAAACTGATTTAATTTGTCCTGGAATTAGGCATCTGCCATCATCTTTAATTTGCCAGATCCCACACAAACACAACATCAAAAAAGTCCCTAAAGCAATTTCACATCCTAATTTGGATAATTTTATATCACTAGAACCATGGAGTTTTGCTCCTTATCTCATCCAAAAAGTAGAAGAGTAGATCTTCTATTTTAAGTGAACTGTCTTTACTTTTCTAAGTCATTTGGCATTTCCTATATGCAAATTTAAAGCCTGATCTTTACTCAGCATCAATCAAAAAAGCTTTACCAGGGGAGGAAGATAGTGTAAGAGTCCCCACTGAGTAAGATTCTGTCACTAAAGGCATCTCACCATCAAAAACTGCCAAAAAGTTCTTATTTTCATCTAAAACAATTCAGAATATAATAAATATGGCTGAAGTGTGGAAATCTGCATATAAACCTCAAAATTCCCTAAATCAAATATCACTTTTTGCATTGGAAAGCCGAGGTTGCAGCCAGAAGCAACAGATTTTCCTAAAGTATTTCCTTTGTATGCATTTTTACCTTGCTTAAAAGCAGTTCTTTAAAAGACTCATTTCTTGTAATGCTGGGGAGATCAAAAGAGATTTTTAAAAAGATATTTGGAATTCACTGTACAAAACAAAGAGGCATTAAAATTAGATGCTAGATATGAGTTATTTAGAATTAGTTTTACCTATCTCAGCATATGAATATTTGACTATTTAGTTGTGCTTTGACTTATTTTCACACATTGTATGCAGCACAAACTTCAAGTCCCAAATATGTTGGTGTTTATTTCTTATTCTTATTTTAGCATGTCCAGTGCAGACACACTTTCTCCAGAGCCAAACACTGAGTCCATTCCCAGTGAATTCAGCAATATATATTTACCATATGGAGTGTGAAGTCTGTAAAACAAGAATATTTCTCACTCCTTGTTATTTGATTCCTGCATCAAAGAAGTGTATACCTTACACTAAAATCTGCTATCCCATTTTTGGCTCTCCTTTTGCATCATGTTGTGCCTTGAGCCCTGAACAGTGCTTGAATTCACAGGATAATCTGAGTAGGAAGGGACCAACTCACTGGTGACTTGCTCTGGTCTCAGATGAAATTTCCAGCTGTGTTCCAGGAAGATCTAAAGCAGGAATTCTGGAGAAAAGATGGGATGGCATCAAAAGTCACCTAGGCTCACCGAGGGCACTGGCACACACCAATGTCAGACTTCCAGGGACAAACAAAGAGCCTGGACCATCCACCAGGACCCTGATCTCAGCTGACCAAGCCCAAAATGCCACCTGACCCCTGGATCCTTTCTCCTGCCTGCCAGGAGGTTGTGGTTAGGGATGGGAGCTGCTGGCCCTGCAGACAAGGCTGTCAGCAAGAGAAAACCAGGAAAGCTAATCCATGGCACACTCAGGAACTCTGACATGGGGCTGTTTGTTGTCTTGCAGGGCAGCAGACCAAGGTTTGGGGAAAAGAGGTTGTGGTGGAGAGAGGCAATAGGAGCACCAGTGCATGGAGAGGTGCTCTGACAAGAGGAGTCTGTAGTGATGAGGATCAGGAAATCAAACTTCTGGCACAGACACCCCCATCCTCACCTCTCACCCCTTCCATGCCAGGCCTTCCCTCCCAGCATCTCCCTAAGCACTAGTGGCCTGTCCCAGCCCCTTTCCTGTGCTCTGATCTGAGAGGGCCAAAATTATTTCCCCCCCAAGCTTTCCCCACTTCTCCCCATGCTGCCAAATTGAATTTCACCTGTCCTGCCAAACAACCTGAACTGCTGCTGCTAAGGAGGCACTGCCCCACCAGAGAGAGCAATCCTGCTGCTTGGAAAAGCAGGAATTCAGCACATAACAGGAGCACAAGTGGAGCAGCAGACAGCAGGGACGTGAGTTGACTTATTCATTCCTCCTGAGCCATCTTGCAATTGGAAGGGATGTGTCCGTATTTCCCAACTCCAAATGCAACATAAAACCCAGAGGCTGCTGTGAAACTGTGATAAGGAATCTGAAATTTGCCATAAAAGCAAGGCACACCACTGAACGTCAAAATGGACAATCCCCTAGCAGTGCTAAGAAAGGTTCAAAACACCCAAAAGACAATATAAGCACTCAGACATCTTCAGGGGAGGTTGCAAGGGCTGCAGGACCACCTGTATGTGGTCATTTCCCACCCTACACCCCCATCCTGTGACACAGCAAAGTACTTGGGATTTGCATCCATTTGGAGTCCTGGAAGACAGTGCTCCTGCTGGTGAAGAGAAGAGTTGGGTTTAAGTAAATCATCACCAGGATCTGTTTGTGCTAGTCCACGGGAGAAAAGAGTTTAACTTTAATTTCAGGCAATGGCACTGATGGATATCAGAACCTGCACTGAGCCCATGAATAGATGAATAAAAATACACTTTAAAAGCCCGGGATGTATACCTGTCAAACACTCAGATGACTAATGCAAGAAGAACCAGATAAAGACATTAAACATGCAGTAGATGCTGGCATGGGGTGGGAGGACGTCTGATACTTGTCAAGCAATCACAAAAGAGAATTATTTAAGATCCAAAAATATGGTGTGGGGGGCTGTAATTCAATTGCAAAGGCACTGAAGACAGCAGCTTTTGAATATAGACTTTAGTTAGAGTTTAAGAAATCAAAGTAATTGTATTATTAATGTGCCTTAAACACCAAGTAAACCAGCAATTTCTTCCTCTCCAGGCACCTGGTGCTCCTCACAAAATAACACCATGTTTTGACATCCCCCGTGCTTGGCACGGGCTGCCTGTCAAGAAGAAGAGGTGACAACAGAGGGATCCTGGTGTGTCTTTCACAGCTGTGGCTGTGAGCCCTTAGCAAGAAAGACAAGCCTTAGATAAATAACCTTATTTTCCTGGTGCTGGCACGTTCCTGCAGCACCCTCGTGGGCTGTGTTTAGCTCCACACTCCGGCTCTGTCTTCCCATGGCAGGGATAATCCGGGCTGGGTGACTCAGAAACATCCACCTCTGCTCCAGGACTATCCTGAGACTAAAATGTAGAAGCCAGGAGGGCTCTGTCTTCCCACAGGAGTCCAAAGAAGGGCAGGATAAACACTTCAATCTCTGTGTGTCTGCTTTGTAGGGAACGAAATCCAGATATAAAGTGTAGAGCCGGGACCATGTGTCCCAACTGCTTCCCCACACCAGGAGAATATTTTGAATATTAGGATGCACAGATACACATATTTTTCAGCTTAAAAAAAAAACCCTGGCATGCCAAAATACCCAGGTTTTACAGAAATGCTCTGGCAGCTTGTCCTCTGTGTGTTTGGACCCTCTCATTATCAAAAGATCCTTTAATTCAGACATTCATGTAATTACCTGAGCAGTGAAACCCCAGCAAAGAGTTTGTCTCACTTCCACTGTCTCTGTGAGTCCTGCCCAGCTCTCCAAAACTAAAATTGCAATGCTCTGCTCTCAGGAATAAACTCGGGATGCCATAAAATGAATCAGCATAGTAATATTTTGCAAAAACCCGTCAATGTCTGTTTGTTTGTTTGTGCATTTAAAATCAGTTTGTGGAAAGTGGGAGGTGTGCCTAGAAACCTTTGAGCTGAGTGAATCTGGATTCTCTATGAAAAGACTGTTGCACCTGGAGATGTTAATCTCACCTTTAATCTTAAAGGCACATAAAGGTGTTTTCAGATACCTTTACCTTTTCTAAGCATCTGCCTGTACTTTGGGATTTTTTATGGAATTCAATGGTCCTTTCAAACTCCAACATCTAGATGTGGATAGTTTCCTGTATAAGAAGCCTGTCACAGATGGTTTCAGATGGACATGTCAGCTTAATCTGAGACAGCAAGTCAAGCACAGTAACCTACATTGTAACCATTAGAGAAGTTTTCCTTCCTGCCTTGCTGCTGGAATGTGCTATTATAAAATTAACAGAAGTATTTCTCCAATCGACTTCAGTTCATGTCTATCAATGCTTTCCAGCAGACTGAAGCAATATAAATTCTGCACACAATTGCTCCCTGTCCTCTGCCACAGAAGCACTTCCCTTAACAAGAGCTTTCCAAAGAATTTTCAATCGGAGGCACCAACAATGGTTGCAGTTAATGGCAACACATTCCTTAAGATTTATTCTGCAAGAGGCACCTTTCCTCTTAACAAATGTGCCATGGTATGAGGAGTTTGTGATGGGTGAACTCACTCAGCATGTACTGACAGCACCACCTCCCCACCCCGACAGCTGGAGGGCTGTGCAAAATGTATGATTTGAAAGCTTGAAGTGTGTTATTCTTCCCTTTGTTACTCAGTTGGATTCAATTGCTAAAAAAAAAAAAAACCACCTGGCCCTGGGAAATCATCTTTTCCTCTGGTGAAGTGTGTGCTTTGTGTTTGAATGGCAGGTTTAATGGGGAAAAGGAGAGGAGGTAAATGCAATGTTAGCTGGAAAGGTCTCCTCAAGAAAGGTGTTCTAATTTCTACCCCAATAGTGGATCAGGAGAGGGCTGAGAGTCACCAGCAATATTTTCTGAACAACTGGAACCATCATTTTTAACAGAAGCCCTTTTAGTGTTTACTCAGTTTGGAGTGATGGAATCTGAAAATCTGCATCATTTTCCATTTCATCACATCCAAGTTATCTCCAAACCAGCAAAAGTGGGATACTTCTTTTTTCCGTTTCCACTCTCATTCTGCAATCACTTTTCTACCTACATTCCTCTCACTGGAAATACTAATTTTCAATTTCATTTGCACATGGCAAGCATTCTGTCTTTAATGATGATGAGGCAGCAAAAGCTGCAGAGGGAAATCCCACACTGCCTAATCCAAGCCCTGGTAGCTGAACCCCTCTCCTGTCACTCACCACCTCAAAATTTGGATCTGCAGGAGGGGGACCAACTGATGAAGACAAATCTCTGCATTTTAATGAGCAGTCCTGCAATATTTACTTGGTTAAAAGACAGTGGATACTTCATCTTGCCTGTCATAACAAATATGCTCCTCCTGGCAACTCAGCATCTCGTGTTTAACACTGCACTGACAAATGTACCTCTCCTCTTTTGTGATGAAAGCTGATACAATTTTAGAGGGAATAGGCCTGCAGATTAACTGGGGCTGTTTATTCTTTTAATTTTATAGATGCAGTGCTTCTTCTCGAGCTAAAGACTACTACTGTAGTTTAAGTCTACAGCCCCAGTTCAAAGCCATGTCAACACTCTCCCTGTAAATCCTAAGCCTCCTGCACTGCTCAGTAGCAGAAGTGAATTGAAATGCAGAGGTTAATGTGCAAGTAATAAGGCCCAGCTTCCCAAACTGCATTTGCCCTGCTAGGTATGAGGACAAAGTGATACCTCCTCATACATGGAACTGATAAAAAGTATTCCTTCATCACTTTCCCAGCATCATCTCCCTTACAGACCCTCAAAAAGGACGTGAGTGAGCCCAACACCCACATCCCCCTGCCCCTCAGACTTGTCAGAAGGGTAAAGAAATCTGTCCTTCTTGCCTTCCTATCTGTTCTTCCAGCAAGTTTCCCCTTCCCAAGGCTTGTTTTACATCACCTGGGGTAGCTTGGTCATGTAGAGATGGCTGCAGGAAAGGGCATCAGAAACTGATGGTTTCTGAGACACTTCGACAGTGATGGATGAACATCACATATCCTGACATTACTTCCCACTATTTCACAGAGGAGAGTTAGGAATGGATTCATTGAGCAATGTTTCCTCCTTTCATGATCCATCTTGAGATGACAATCCAATTTTCAGGTCAAGAGAAAATTCTTAAGAGATGGAAAAGTCACAGGTGGCAAGAATAATGGCTGTGGGTGATGGCAGAAGGAGGAATGGCTCTGGTATGGGTTTTATGGTTGAGAAACACAGGATATGATGACCCTGGGAGCACATTGTGGGAGTACAATGAAGCAGTGCTAGTAGTTGGCTTGTGCACAGCCAGCCCTGTTCTACTCACAGATCACACAAAAAAATGCACAGGCATTCCATTCTCCAGACTTCTGACAGCAGAAATAATATAAAAATATATCTGTGAGTATTCAATTTTCCCCAGTCAAAGTCCAGAGTAACTACTTATCATCATTTATTCCAGTAAGTAGAAGCCACACCCAGACCAATTATCTTATTGTCAGAGCTTGTAAATGGTGTTTTGGTATCATGGGATTCCTATCCAGGACTTTTGTTTGGATTCTGAGGCCTCTAATCTTTATCAGATATTACACCCCACTCATCACTGTCAGGAGCTAAAGCAGCATCAGCATTTGTGGCATTGCTAACAGGACAGTCTTTAGCATGTGAATCATCCTGTACATTACCCTCCAAATTCCTACTTGCCTGAGAAAAATTAACTCCACATGACCAGGACAGGTTGGATGGGGTTTGAAGCAACCTAGAAGGTGTCCCTGCCCATAGCAGGGGGGAGAATGACACGGGCTTTAAGGTCCCTTCCAAACTAAATAAGTCTGGGATTCTGGGATTTTGGTATTCTGACACTGTGGGTATCAGCTGTTCACTGCTTTCCATGGAATATGAGGTTAGGAAATGGTTTAGTGAACAATAAAATTAACTAACTGGATGCTTAAAAAAAATGTTTTCATGGAAACAACACATGACTGTGGCCAAGCAAGGCTTTTGCAAGATGCAAAGAGTACAATTAATTTACAGAATCCAGACTGGTTTGGGTTGGAAGGGAATTTCCAGCCTATCCAGTCCCACCCCTGCCATGGGCAGGGACATCTTCCACTGTCCCAGGTTGCTCCAAGCCCATCCAACCTGGCCTTGGACACTGCCAGGGATCCAGGGGCAGCCACAGCTTCTCTGGGCACCCTGTGCCAGGCTCTCCCCACCCTCACAGGGAACAATTCCTTCCCAGTATCCCCTCCAACCCTGTCCTCTGGCAGTGGGAAGCCATTCCCTGTGCCCTGTCAGCCCAGACCCTTGTAAATACTCTGTCCATGTATCCTGAAAGCTCCCTTCTTCCTTGTTCACAAAAGAAAGAGGCCACAGCACTTCCAGAGCCACTCCACAACAAAACCCCATTCCAGAGACGCCTGACATGGTGCTGGTGGGATGCACCATGTGGTGGGATGCTGGTGGGAGGCACCCCCTGTGCCTGCCAAAGCAGCACCTGGCAAAGGGATGTTCTGCACAGCCTGCCCAGCCCTCCCTGCCAGTCTCATTGCAGTGGGCAAGTCCTAGCCTAAAAAATCTCCAGCCACCCCACCTGAGGCAAGAAACAGACCATGTAAATGGCTCCATGCTCCCATTGGATGAAAATCCATGCTAATTCCCATTCCAACTTTCTTGTGTCCCAGTCATCAGTTAGGCTTTAGTTTCTGCCTTCCAAATAAAACTGCTTTATTAAACAGCAGGAGATAATTACAGCAGGGTCAAAGCCTGCTGAAGCACAAACAATGTGAGATTAAGGTGACTGGTTTCAGAAGGAGTTACGAGTATAAGAAATAAGTGTAATTCTGATTATGAAACTAAAGTATTGATAACCATTTTTCATCTTAATAAATTTAGCAAAAGGGATATTAATGATGTGGAAGAAAAAAAAGAGCAGCTTATCCGTGGAAAGTCTGATGTCCTGGTTTGCTTACTTTTTTGTGAATAATTTAATTATAAAAGTTCCTTTTCTCAATCTCTTACACTTCTCAATGAAGACAAGACAGAGGAAAAGAGGGGGATAAAAATATAAGCTGCTTTGCAATTACTGAACTCAGAATACTCTGGGTTTGGGTCTGATTTTTATAATTCAACAACAGAACAAAAAAAGCCACTTTGAGATTGAGTGAAAGCTTTGATCCTATTTATACGGAGAAAAATGTAAGAAAACTGCCCTAGTTTAAAAAAATATAAAAACATAGTTTTAGCTTGAAAAATATTATGAATCTATAATTCTTGTTTTGGATTTAAGATGTAAACTGCCTGTGGTAGCTTCCCTTGCCCTTTCTTCAACACCATCTAAGCCAGTGGAGGTGGAAATAGAGCCTTTAAAAATTTCCCCACAGTTTAGCCTGTTTAACCTTTTTTTCCCCAACAATTTAACCTCTTTTTTTCAAGCATGGTTTTTCTGTGGTTCCAAGTACATTTTTGCTGGGGGTTGACTCAAGCCAGGAGAGTTGCAATACCCAAAGAGCCCCATTAACTTGCCTTGACATCTCATTTCCCTCCCTTTATATGACTCTGTCACTCATGACCCTTCCTCTGCAGCTCAAGCATCTGTCAGAACCCAGAATCTGGAATTAAATTATAATAGATATTGAATATGAGTCACTCCTGCCCACCTCTTTTCTCACTGCAAGAAATACCAGTGCTCAGTTCAAACCTCCAGGATGACAAATGAGTTTGAAAGCTTCACCTTAAATTGGCAGAGTTTTCTCTTGTTGCAGGACAGCAGCAACTGCAGAAATTACTGTGAAATACAGAGAAGAGAAACAGGACAGCATAGACCCCTTGGGTTTTATTTCTGTGCTACTTTTCTTCCTGCTAGTGTATCAGGAGGGTTTATTTGTGTCTTGTTACCACATGTATTCTGTGTGTATTTAAATATTCTGTATATGTGGGAAGCCTGATTCCATGCAGGATGCAAACAAGTGGGATTTTCACTCAATTGACACCACAGAGAGGCTCAGCTCATCAGGGAGAGCTGAGCCTGGGATGTCTGATATAGTCAGGTCAGCTTGGAAGGGGTGTTGGATCCATGCAGATCTCTGTGATGGATCCCTGGTGCCAGAAGTTAGGATGGTGTGGCCTTGACAAAATGACAGGCTCAAAAAAACACCCAAAGCACCGATTTTCCACAGGTAGAGTCTCACAACCACAGCCCAAAATTTCAGGTCACTCATTAATAGGGTCAAAAGTTGGACTTGATGATCCAGGATGGAAACTGGGCTTCCACTGCCATGGTTTGGCCAAGGAGGACCCATCTCCTCATCCTCCCCAGGAGAACAGGTCTCAGGACACACGATTTACATTTCAGTCACACCAGGCTGCACATTTTCACATTAGAAATGAGAACTGTGGAAGAGGGTTTTAGTACCATTATTTATTAGACAAGTTCCCTGGATTTTTATCATCCATAACTCATGCCTTGAATGGATTTGCTGCCGATTCCCCTAAGTCATGTACAGAAGGTCCTGGAGTAGAGTGTTTCTAAAATACCATTTTTAAAATTTCACATTTACATGCATTCCATCTGCACACCGAGAGCATTAAATATCATAAGTGTGGAGTTAATGTCTCATTTTTTAAAATTATGTAGTTTTGTAATTACATTAAATGAGGGGATACTGACTTTTAGAAACTAAATTCCAAGTCTCTTTCTATTGCCAAAGCAGCCAGGAATATCTTTAAATAAGTTTATGCTATAGGGACCCTTTAATGATACATCTGCTGAAAGTAGAAAGAAGAGGGAAAAGTGGTTGAATCATAGGGAATGAAACTTCAATTCACCACATATTAATAAAAGCTCAGCTATTGATAATCAGTGAGTCATTAATGAAGTTTTAGAAAGTTATATCCATTTACATTTAAGAACAGGCTGCCAAGAGTTCTCTCCAACATGGAAAGAGACTTACAGATGGCAACGAAGCATTTCTTACACAAGTCAATCTTTCATGATTCCTGACCTGGAAACCACTATAAAAGTCTAAGGAAGTTGTTTAATTTCACCGTGAATGATACAATTTTTCAGTGTTTACCATATCATACTCATTTTCACAAGCACAGAGACTGCATGGATACCTGAATCACAGAATCATGGAATGGTTTGGGATGGAAGAGACATGAAACCCATCCAGTGCCATCCTCTGCCCTGGACAAGGTCACCTTCCACTAGCCAAGGTTGCTCCAAGCCCATCCAGCCTGGCCTTGGACACTTCCAGGGATTCATGGTCAGCCACAGCTTCCCTGGAGAACATATTCCAGGCCCTCCCCACCCTCACAAGCAACAATTCCCTCCCTGTATCCCATCCCTACCCTCTGGCAGTGGGCAGACATTCCCCCTTGTCTTGTCACCCTTGCAAACCATCCTTCTCCAAGCTACATTTGTCTGATTTTGCTCAATTTCATTTTTTTTCTCTTGGTATTTGCAGGGTTTACATTAAACCCTTAGTTTTAAATTGCTCATCTCTCCAAGTCTTTGGGAAAAGTCTGGGAACAGTGCAGGTATCTATGATTTAGCTAAAATCTGGCCATTGGGGTTAGCACAAGAGTAATTGTTCAGAGTCTGTGGATGACCTTACAGTCATTTCAAGGCTGGCACATTTAAAGGTGCAGCATAACTCTTGTGCTGAGTTTATTCTCCAGGTTAAATATAATTCAAATTAAAGGCAGCTACAGGGACTCTGTTCCCTCTCACTTGGCAGAAGAACCCTTCATTGTAAGTGGGCTCTCAGATTTATGGGGAGATTTGCAAAGCAGTAGATTTTTCCCCGATTGCTTTCTGACTGAAATATATCTTCAGACCAAAAGGAGTTCATGCCATTTAGCAGTGCTGCCATGGCAAAACAGCTTCTTTGGCTGAAACAAAAGTAGAGATAAGCAACTTTGACTGTGAAGCAGAGTTTGGTCATGCTTTAGGTTGTTTTACAACATCCTGTTTGGATTTAAGACTGTCTTTTCATATTTCACTAAATCACAGAATACCCTGAGTTGGAAAGACTCACCAGGATCATGGAGTCCAAAACCTGTCCCAGCACAGAGACCCCAAAAATCCCAGCCTGTGCATCCCTGGGAATGTTGTCCAAACTCTTCTGGAGCTCTAGCAGCCTTGAGGCTGGGACCATTCCCTGTAATATTTAGGAGAATCTCAGTTACAACTCTCTGAAGAGGGAGGAGTTGGAAGAAGTGGTTAATGCTGTCAAGCAGCCTGATTTAATTAGGAGCAGCAGGTTTCTTAACCTTACATGTGGATTTTTGCACCTGTGTGCAGGTGTGCATGGTCACAGGGACAGCCAGAAGAAAAGGATAATTCAGCTGAGCTGGTTTTCCTGTATTTGCCAGCTATGAATGTTAAAGCCCTGGGAATTCATGGCTCTGCCAAAGGATTCTCATACTGCAGTCAATCTGTAGATAGATCCCTAAAATAACCAACAAAAGAAGTAACACTCTAATCTGAATAATACCATAAGCTGAGTAAAATTACAGAGTTAAAACTGAAAAGTCTTTGACCTTCAGCTGGAAAAAAGGGCTGAATTTTATAAGCCAGATTCAGGAAATTCCACTATTTAATGGCTGTAGTCACTGAACTGAGAATCTGGGAATGTGTTGAGTTGGAAGGGACCTTAAAGCCCATGCAGTCCCACCCCTTGCCCTGGGTGGGGACACCTTCCACCAGCCCAGGCAGCTCTATCAAAGCCCAGCACAAGCCCTGGGGGCAGGTTGTTGTTATGTGCACCCACCTTTTCCCCGTGTCTTCCTCACCAACCTCACTTTCCCAGCTCCTTCTTTTCCCCTTCTCTTTTTCCTAGTGCTGCTGCACAACTGTAACTGTAATGGTACATACAAAGAAAAACATGAAAAATACCCAAACTGGGAGCTGTGGCTGTGAAAATGATGCTTTGAAGATGAAAGTAGTCCAGGTACCATCACTTGGTACCACAGACAGATGTAAAAAGCCCAATTAGAAGGCTCAGGAAAAGTTTGTTTCACTGCTGTGAAGATGTGGGGCATGAGAGCAGAAGGGGGCTGTGCTTCAATAGTAAACAAAAGCAGTTTAATTTTTTTTTTAATTAAAGTGCTCTCACTGAAGTTCTACAACGTAAAAAAACTCTGGCATGTTGCACAAAATGATGTGAAGGGATTGTTTTGTCAGGGCCTTAGCCACAATGCACTCCATAAAGATGCCTTTAAAAGAGTAAAAAGTTTTTTTTGGAAAAAAAGGGTTTCAGAGCCCCTTTTCTAAGATGTTCAGAGTGTGAAGTCAGAAGCAGCAGCAGGCAGGCACCACCTGAGGACAGACAGGAATGGTCTCAAAGCCCTGAATACAAAGGGGGTTTTTCCAGCCCCATTTCCAGTTTCAATGGAGCTGCCCCCAGCAAGCTCTGGTGGCTGATGATCTGCCACTGGAACACAGGTTTGTCCCACTTGGGATGCACTATATACACAGTGTCTAATCTTTCCAAACAGCCCCAAACTCAAAGGCTGGTGCTGACAAAGCAGAGCCTTTTCTTTTTCCTTCTCTGAATTTCTGTAATTAAAGACCATCTCTAAACTTGTTTCCACTTGCCTCCCGTTTCTGACCTGGCTTCCCAAAAATGTGGGAGACCCACTTTTACTGCAGCACTGGAGAGGTTTTAAGTTATTCATGACCTCAGGTTTTCTGAGGAGCAGACAGCAGGCTCAGCACCTGGCAGAATCAGACCTGTATTTCCCTCAGAGCTATGGGGGGTTTGTGTGGAGTTTCCAGCTCTGAATAACAAAATAGGTCACTTTAATGCTTTTGCATAGTTTGCAAGACATAATCATTCCACCCCTCTCCTGATATGATGCAGACTGACAGCAAATCAGCAAATTATTATCATTTTTCAGGTTATTTTATACTATTAGTTTGCCTCTTTGTTTTTTTAGGGTTGGTTTGTTTTTAAGTTAGGTTATTTCTTTAGAGGAAAGAATCTTCTTTTCCACTCTACTTTCCTTCATCTGTGCAGGGCTTACAACACTATCACAGTCCTTTGAAAAAGATTTGTTGATTTTAAGGTCCTAATGAGCATAAGACACAAAACTTCCCTGAATTAATTTCTTTCATCAAATCCCATTGAGTGTCTAGGGAAAAAAACCTACAAAATTGCACTTTTGGTGTAAATATTTCCTCTGATATTGAGTCTGCTGCTATCAGCATGATATTCTAGTGGGTTGTTACTACAAAATCCAAGACCTTTCCTTTGGCTCTGTTAATAGCCTTTGCAGCAGCTCAGTCAACAGAAAAATGAAGGTTACATTTTTATCAACTGTCAACTTTGCCTCTTTACCCTTTGCATTATGTATCTTTTATTTCCTCCTCTACCAACTGAGGTATCCCTTCCAAATAATTGATAAAGGCAACAAATTGCAGTCATGGGGTGATCCTTCCCTGAAAGCATTGCTCAGATTCTTGAGACCTTGGCCACACTTGTCCAGCTCCAGCTCATGAGTTAATTCTGACATGTGCAGGGAAACAAAAACACAGGTGATTTTTTTTGTGGGGAAAACCTACCCAAAAGTTCTGTACTTGCTCTAATGATTTAGGGATTCTAGAACGTTCTAATAGCTATTGGGCAGGGGTTTAAAGGGTGATAGTGACCCAAATACAGCAGGAATTGGCTCATGTGGGGTGGGAATAGAGCTCTTGGCTCAAGTCTGTGAGGGCTTGGCAACCAGCAGAGTTATAAAGCACTATATAGGGAAGAACAGGACCCTTATGGGATTATCTCTACATAGATTTCAAATGTCAGGTGGGAGTCCAAGCAGAAGGTGGGCAGCATCCCAGGAATGGACACATCCAGCAGTGGGATGTGCATTCCTGTCCCCTCGGTCCCAATGGGGCAGGGACAGGGGCAGGACTGGGAGTGTGAAATCTGTGTGTCCAAGGATAAAAGTCACACAGCAGAAACCTTATAAAAATCACAACCCACCTGCTCTGCCTATCCCACTTGATAAATTATAAATTTAATGTTTCTGAGTGGTGTGGTTCTGTTCTTGGGGCTATCTCATCCCTAAATTCCCCTGAAACACCATCAGAGAGCATAAAACAGCCCTGCTCAAATATCCCCATCCCCAATTAGCCTGCCTTGGTTTGCTGCAGGATATGTTTGGGGGTTTTGCTTTCTTTTTTGTTACATGCAGTTTCTTTCTTCCAACTGAGACTGACTGACTAAAAGGCAAGGCAAAACAATAATTCCATAAACATTTCTTAAGCAGTTCCAACTAGAAAGAGCCAAGTTAAAGCATTTTTAGGATTTTCAACTTCACTCAACTATGAATAATACACACAATGCAAGAAATTACTGAAGTGTAAAAGACATTCATCTGAGCAAGTAAATTACAGTGGCACTGAGAGCAAACCTGCCTGCAACTTCAATTGTCAAAATCTTTTTCTGCTTTTTTCAGGGTTCCAGCATTAAAGCAGAAAAGCCAGAGTCAGGCAATAACTCAAGACAGCGTGCCTGTCTCCAGAAGCTTTTGTTGCAACGATACACAGGAAGAGAGATTGGGTTATTGATGGGAAAAAAAAACAAATTAGGAGAAAGTAGAATGTATCTAGAGAAACCATTTGCATCCTCTACTGCCTGGTGACAGGAGTGATCCTGTCTCTGTTTTCATTCCTATGTCTGCCAGTGTAAATTAATGATTTCACTGATTTCAGTCAGATAATTCCAATGTTTAGAGGTAAAAATGTGCCAGACAGAGGAGCTTTCAGATTTCAGATAATTTTATGCTCTGAAAGCCACCTACATCTATTAACTCCAAAAAGGTTGTAATCTTCAAGTGTCCTTTTTCCTTGTCCTCCAGTGTAAGAACAAAAAATGAGGTGCAGTATCAAATGCTGCCTTTGTTAGATAAATGTCCCTGCATTGGCACTGTGACCTTCCTTCCCTATATTACTCCACAAGGGACATTTAGGAGCTCTGCAAAACCAGGGCTGAGTTATCCAAGGTGTTACCTGCAGCAATTACCAAGGCTTTAAGGGCAAGTGCTACATAATTCTCTGAGCTGGGAAAGGTGTTTCCCTAAGATAAAATGGCCCAGTTCAGAATATCAGAGGTTACCATGCAGCTGGAATTGTTTTTAATGCCTCACATTAGCAGCACCTGAAGGCTGCAACCCAGCATTTATTGATTTAATGTAGTGCTGGTGGGGACTGGAGAGCCTTCTAACCCTCCTATTGCCAAAAACCCCCTCCAGACCCTCACAGCAGTCACCAGATCTTTGTTCTCATCTTTCTCCTCGAGCCTTTAGTGGAGCCATCAACTCAAAATTCATTGAGACAAGAGCTACTCATCATTTCTGCTTGTGAAGCATCCTGCACGTGGTGCCCTCAGTGTTTAGGGGTGTATTTCCTGCTGCTGTATAAATAAATTGGAGGTTTCTTTCCATTCTAGGGTTGCTGGTTGTTTTGTTGTTTTTTTTTTTTTTTTTCCCAGAGAAATGGTGGATACAATTGCTGCAGACACAGTTGAGTCATTTTAGTCATCAAAAATCCCAGTCTGAAGTGGAATATTCATTTTACAGATATTTTAACCTGCTGGCAAAGTCAATTGCAGTGAGTGGATGGCATTTTAAAAGCATTTATTTCCTTTGATTTGAAATAATTTCTTAAGATAGGAAAGCTATGTGAATAGTTGTCATCTGCATGGAGTTAACATCCCAGAGAATACATGGAGCCACAGGTGGATGCATAGAGATATTTGTTCTTTCTAGTCAGTGATCCTAATTTTTTCATTTCCCATTTGACCTGTCTTGACTGGCAGCTAAAACTTTCAATTTAAACAACTGGCTGAGATTCATTTGCTACACGTTATTAGTAGGAATAGTGCTCTGATTAGCAATGAAGCTCTCACCCTCCAAAGAATAAAGAAAAATCAGCTTTGAAGGAGGGTATGAATATGTATCCAATACCAAAGCTGTCAGACAAAGACCAGATTATTGATTGAAATTGTCTTTGGTTACATAACACACTTTTAACAAGTTGTGCAGTTTAGAAAAGGGGGCAAACGTGCTCCAAGTGCTGGTGTGAGGCAGGCAGCAGACATTACACCTACTTTAGGCCTGGTTTACAACCTTGCTATGTTGTCTATAAACATTTTCCCCTTCACCCATCACACTGCTGATTTTAATACAGAAAATTCACCAGCATATTTTGGTTTGAACACCACAGGATTTGCAAAATAACTGAAAGAGCCTGAAAGAGATAACCCCAGACTTGATGAGTTCTCTCTTTATCTGAGTCTTTAAGGTAGGAAAAGACTTTTAAGATCACCAACAATCAACACAGCACCAGCACCACATCCAAAATTAAACCATGTCCTCAAGTGCCACATCCACAAGTTTTTTGAACACTTCCAGAGATTATGATGATCATAGGAAAGGATGCTTTAATTCACCACACATTAATAAAAGCTCAGCTATTGGTAATCAGTGAGTCATTAATGAAGTTTTAGAAAGTTATATCCATTTACACTTAAGAACAGGCTGCCAAGAGTTCTCTCCAACATGGAAAGAGACTTACAGATGGGAGTGAAGCATTTCTTACACAAGTCAATCTTTCATGACTCCTGACCTGGAAACTGTGGACACACACATTCAGAGAGCTAGGGAATTACAGCTTGGAAATTCTTTTCAGGCCTGGATTTCTCCTGACTCTCAGGTCCATTCCCAGGCTGACAAGCTGACTACAGCTTCAGGAAGTCTCCCAGGGTGACAACATGGTGAAAAACAGAGTGGAATTCATAATACAGATTAACACTTGGTCCTTTTCCCGTGGGACATCTGGACATGCTGTCCCAGGGTTGTTTTTCCCAATTGTCCAATGAACTACTGTCCTGTCCTAGCTGCATGTAACACACTTTAAATACGGGCTGTCCATACAATAAAGTTGGCCTTTCTTCCCCAAAGAACTCCGTGTGTGTCGCTGTCTTTTCTCTCTCTTTGCAGTGCAGTAACCACAGGAAACCACTATAAAAGTCTCAGGAAGTTGTTTAATTTCTCTGTGAATGATACAATTTTTAAGTGTTTACCATATCATACTCATTTTCACAAGCACAGAGACTGCATGGATACCTGAATCACAGAATCACAGAATCATGGAATGGTTTGGGTTGGGAGAGAGACATTAAAGATCTTCCAGTGCCACCCCCTGCCATGGGCAGGGACATCTTCCACTAGCCAAGCTTGCTCCAACCCCACCCAGCCTGGCCTTGGACACTTCCAGGGATCCAGGGATCCACAGCTTCTCTGGGCACCCTGTGCCAGGGCCTCCCCACCCTCACAAGCATCAATTCCCTCCCAGTATCCCATCTGACCCTGTCCTCTGGCACTGGGAAGCCATTCCCCCTTGTCCTGTCCCTCCATCCCTTGTAAACAGCCTCTCTCCATGTTTCCTGTCAGCTCCTTCAGGCACCCCAAGGCCACAGGGAGGTCATCCCAAAGCTTCTCCTCTCCAGGCTGGACAATCCCAACTCTCCCAGCCTTTCCATCCCTCTGATCACCTTGGTGCCTCTTCTGGACTTTCTTCTTTTGGCTCCTTCCAGCTCAAGTTGTTCTGAGTCTGCTCTGTCATTCTCTGATCACATGGATGAATCTATGGATATCAAAGAAGCTGCAGTGGAATTACATCTAAATGGTAACACTGAATACATTTTCCCATCCGAATATAATTTCATCCCACTAAAATCCATTTATTAATGTGGACATTAAGAGGATCTAATTGAAGCAGCTGACAAAGGCAATCCTGGAATATGAAGACAGATATCAACTAAATGTTATTATGAAAACTGGTTGTATTCCTGTGATTCCCAAAGCAAAGTGACCACGCTGGGATCTGTAGGAATAAAGGTTGGGACAGCCAAATTAAGCTGTCCTAGGCACAGTGTTTGCTCTGCTCAAATCCACAACCCCTCATTGAGCAGTTTTCACAACACCCTCCTTGTTTCCTGGGTCCTGCAAACACAATTCCTGGGCCACAGCCACTAATCCCAATAGCTGCACCCACGTGCACGGCCCTACCTGCACAGACAGGGGTTCAATGCTCGTTATTTGCTCTCTGCTGTTTGCCATTTGTTGTTTGAATTCTCTTTGGCTAGAATCATTCCAGCTGACTGGCCAAGGAGCAGGCAAGGCCCTGAGGAGAAGGTGGCATGTTTGGAATGACAAACACTCCAGGAAATCAGAGACTGGTGTGGTGAACACTGCAGAAAAACCACATCTATAAAGAAAACCTCAAAACAGAAAACAAAATATGTGAGAATAATTTGACAAACCAGCACAGAACAGTTAATACCTTTAATAGTTATTCTGGACCTAATTTAATTAAAAAAAAAAAAAAAAAAGGATAAGTGGTTGAGTACTTTGTTCTTTCTTTTTGCAATTGTGAAATATTCAGACAAAAGGTTACCCAGCACTTTGAGCACTGCCAGAGTCAGCTTTTCATCTAAGAGCACCATAGAAACATCTGATTTAACTGCTTTTCCTCTCTCCCAATTTTTTACTGTTTTGAAGATTTTCAAATTCTCTGTACACAGAGAAAACAAGTTTTTCTGTTTTGTTTTTTGAATGTTTTTGCTTGCTTGCTTGCTTGCTTGGGTTGCAGGTTTTTTGCACTAATTTAGTTGTTCTTGTTTTTAAAAAAAGAGAAAAACAAACAAACAAAAGAAAAAGAAAAAAAAAACAAACAAAACCTATCACCACTATTTCTCACAGCACTTCTGGACTGGTGCCCCTGGGACAGGTAGAGCCAGACTAATGAGTGAAACATATCATCTAATTTTAGTTCAGCCACAGAATTGCAAGCACCCCAGCTATTAAATCATGAAACAGGTGTCCTGAAAGAAGTGCCAGGGTGTGAAAGCCTCAGCACTGTAACAGCCAAAAAAGCCAGCTCAGTTTACTTGGTCTGATCTAGAAATCCAGCTTTGCCCTCCCTTTCTCTCACCAGCAGCAAAAGGATGGAGCAGAGCTGCCAGAAGTTTGTCCTTTATCATACCTCCAGTAATTGGCTTACCTGGAGCTGGAAGTGCAACATTAGGCACTGTCACACAATTGATCCTGTAGGTTTCTCACTGTTATTTAATAAGATTTTTTTTTCTTGGAGGAGATGAAGATTGAAGCCTGTTTGGTGCCAGCACACAGACACTGCCATGTAAACATCATAAATTAGAGCTCTTTCTTTGAGGAGCTGAAAGACAAAGGCTCACGGTGTTTGAACAGGTAATTATGAAAAAACAGGGATTTATTCAAACAAGGTCTTACAGATAAATCCAAAAGTATATATCCAGCCAGACCATTTGCCTGATAAATGCATCCATCTCCTAATTTGCCTCTTTTCCTGATGTGGGCTGAACAGCTCTTGTGCCTGAGCACATCATCAGTAACCTTGAAAACGAAAAGTCAATATTTGGAAAAAAATCCTCGCACCAAGATGCAGGAAAACTTCAAGCTGGAAATCTCAGCAGGGACACATGCTAGCTGATGACTGGGCACGTTTGACATGTTGTTATTTAAATAGGATTAAGCACCCAGAGCAAATGATAGGGGGGGCGTGTTTAAAAGTTCCCTTCAGCAGGAAAATTCCTCACTACTTTTCCAGCCCTTTGATCATCCCAGTGCCTTCACTGACGGCTGCAGATCAGCTCCTGCAGCCCAAAAACGTTTTAACAAGACAACTCCGGGAGGACAAGGGTACAGAGTGGAGTATCCTGTCACTTGGCAAAGCAAGTGCAAATTGCCTTGGCAGGACCAGCTGCTGAGATAGCAATTTGTCTCTGTCAGGGGAAGAGCACATAGGTGAAAGCACTGCTAATACAGTGTGCCTTTGAAATAAATCACTTTATGCATACACAGATCATGTTGTGAGGCTTTTCTTTTAGGGTGATGCTTCTCCCAGGGCAGCAAAGTAATAGAAAGTTTGCATCCACGAGGAGTTTGGGGTTGTTTGCCCCATTAATCAGCAGACAGTGCAAAGGGGATGTGCTAATAAAGCCTTCACTTGCACAGGCAACTGCAGTGCTCTCTGTCTCACCAGGATAGGGAGAAAACTGTCTTGATGGATGGAAAAAAAAAACCCCAAGCAGATCTGGGGAGGCAGGGGGCTGAGGCTGTAACTCAGCCCAGCAGTGATGCACTGCTTAACCTCCTGAGGGTCTGCCAGCAAAGACATTTTCCAGCTGAGCAACCTTCCCGTGAAAAACAGCAATTCAAGGGAAGAACAGCACTCTGAGCACTTTGTAGCAGTGTGTTGAGTACATCAAGACATCTGACAGCAAAAGGCAGAGATGCTTTTATCAGAGAATCTTTTATTCCTCCTGTGAAGGAAAGGCTCAGGGCCTTCAGCTCAGCATGGAGAAGAAGGAGCTCCTCTTCCTGCATTCCTGCAGGTCCACAGGTCCAGCAGCATCCCTACCTATTGACTTGGGGGTTGCAGTACCTCAAATCTGGGATCTGCTGTCCTTCTGGCATTTTAGAGCAAATTCTGGGCTCTGGTTGCCCTCCTACCTGCACAGCATGCTCAGTGTAAGGCTGAGTTTGTGATGCTGCTCTGGGAGCATTTCTCATGTCCCTCTGCCTGTAAAGCCAAGAGTCTGAAGCACCAGGGCTCCAGTTTTGCTCCTGGGCTCCTCATTCCAGGGACACTGGAATGTGACAACAACAAAAAGAGGTCTGGCACAACTTCCCTACTCCTAGAACTGCATAGTGAGGACACCTTCAGGGGCAAACACCTGAGAACTCTGGGAAAACACAGAAGTGTCAACAGATAAATCCTTTTAATTAAAGGTATTAAGGTAAAGTTTCATACTTGAAAAGAACAGTGATAGGTAATAATGAATTTTTTAATTTTGGAATTTATAATTCTATCAGTCAGATGGCAAAATCTCAGATCAAATAAGTGACAGATATTATTCATTATTAGCAGGTTAGAGAAAGAACTGATACCATGGGCAGACTGCTGTTGTTACTACAGGAGTTTTTCCCTAAATAGAATTTGATTAGTGCTCTTAACCTGTTCACAGGAGGGAGAGATTTTCTTATTCCACTTCATTCTGCTGTGCTGATATTCACAGCTTTTGTTTATCAGCAGCTGCATTATTACCAGCCCTAACATGCTCCAGTAGCCTTCATGATCTGAGAGCACAGGAAAAATAAACCTTGGGAATGACAATGCTGGCAGCTGAGTGGAACAAAGCCCACAAGCTGGGCTTTAAAATGGCAATCAATATTAACTTCCATCATGCTTTAGAAACAAGATGAATTTGACAAACTGCATCAAAACCGTACCTCCAATCAACTTTTGTAAAGGAATGTTTCTCCTATATTACATTTATGTTTCTAGAAGTTAATGAAGTTGCTTAATAACATTTTCATGCCATCGGAGGATTTGTTATTACAACTGAATATTTTCTTTTTTGTGCTCAGAGAAAGGAAACTAAATTCAGTGAAAAGAACCCAAAGATATTGAAAAGATATTCCAAAAGGCTCAGTAGACTGTAACCAACCTGTAGACATCAACACATTGTTTTCTGCCATTACAGGAGATCTTCTTACTGTCAGATGAAATTCACTTTATCATCCAGGCAAAACTCTTCTTCATCAAGATAGAAGAACGGAAATTTATATGTGATTGATTTTTCACTAAATATGCATTATTAATTGTATAATTATTAATTATTTTTCCATAGTAGCATGTATGAAACAGAGTCAGCACAGACCAGGCCAGAGCCCTCCTCCAAAACACTGAAATAGAGTTACTCCTTTCTTTATCAGTTTAGTGACTACTTTCCCCTAGTGGACATTGTCCAGGGATTTAGAATGAGATGATTTTTAAGGTCCCTTCCAACCCAAACTATTCCAGGATTCTATGACCCTGTGATTCACAAATATCTGATTGTGAAATTCCCAGAAAAAGACTTTGTGAAAAGCCCACTGGGAATGTTATTTAAGTTAAACTATCTATGAGCAAACTTTACAGAGCACAAAGAAAAGTTGCATGTCAGAATTGGGGAGGAAAAAGTGGAAATATGTGTGATTTTCGTACATACAAAGAGGTGTGTTGCAGGAAAAGAAATATGGAAAGGCTGAGGAAGGGTTACAAACCCTGTATATCTGCTGTATTCCTCTTGTATATATGGACCTTTGCCTTTAAAACATCCAGCAACTGAGATTATATACTCTTTCTAGAAAATCAATTCCAACACACATTTCAAACAATTAGAAATGTTATAATAAGCCTAATGTAGCTATATTAGATTAAATTTGCTGCCATCCAAGCCAACTCACTTTTTGCCCTGACATGGGGAAGAAACTGCTCAGCAGCCACAGATATGCTGGGAGATTGGGCCATTGTGTTTCCCTTCTGTCTTTTCTCCTCTAAAGTTAACCCACACAATTACTTCAATCTTTTCTTCTGGGTCTTAGTTTCTAAAGCTTGACTCTTGTCCTCTGTCCCTGGACTCCCTCTGATTCAGTCTCATTTTCCTGAAGTTTGGTGCTCAGCCACTGCCACTAGATGCAGCAAACTTATTCCACTTCTGAACCATTCCCCTATCTGAACATCCACATCTCATGTTTACCTTTTTCCAAAAGCATGATCCACTGGAATTCCCAGCTCCTTTCCTGAGGAACTGTTGCTAGTGAGTGACTGCTGGCAAAGGACAGACCTTTGCAGTGTACTTCCTGCATGTCAGAGCCCAGCTGGACTGGAAATTTATTCCCATTAAAGCCTGAGCAAAATTTCACAAGGAAAATCAAGTGTGCCAATTGGAAGAAGAAGATTTCATTGATTGCATGTCTGCAATAATAATTTCAGTTATGCAGAAAATGATCTATGACATACCAAACAAGAGTCTATAAACAGACCAGCCACATGGATTTCATTAATGGACCTGCATAAAAATTGATATGGTTTGATAATATTGCTCTAATCCACCTCCTGAGCCTATTACACAGATTGGGTCGAACTTCTCATTGCCATGCATGGCCTGCAGTCCTCCACATCAATGGAAAAAAACCCCAGCAGAGTCCCAACAAATTGAAATGTCCCATAAGTCATACTGAACCAATAGAGCCAGTTTCATGAGGCAGACATCAAAGAAAAATCAGTGCTGCCCTTCAGATTGCTCTGCCCTTCAAACTCAACAAGGCAATCTTGACTTGTAACAGTTTGCAAAGGTAGATGCCAAAACATCAGAATATGAAGTAGCAATGTTAATGCAAGGACCAGAGAAAAGGCATAAGAAAAGCTACAGCACAAAAATGGGATTTACAGCCAAAGTCCAAGGTAGCTAAATGCAAACTGGCTTCAGAAAAAAGAGTGTGAGTGTAGGATATTCACACGGTGCTCTGCACAAATCCCACACTCCTGAGGTTTTCATCCTAAGGTCAGGCCTAGATCTGATCTTTACAAACGGGCAGATTTAGGAGCAGGTCCTAGAATCATGGAATCACAGAACTGTTAAGGTTGGAAAAACCTTCCAAGATCATTGAGTCCAAACATTAACCCAGCACCACCATATTCACCACTAAACCATGTCCTCAACCATCACATCCACGTGTTTTTTGGGATGGTGATTCCACTACTGCCCTGGGCAGCCTGTGCCAGTGCTTAACAATTCTTTTTGTGAAGGAAGTTTTCCCAATCTCCAACCTGAACCTCCCCCAGTACAAATCGAGGCTGTTCCCTCTCATCCTGTCCCTGTTCCCTGGGAGCAGAGCCCAACCCCTTTCCCCCCATTCTGTCCCCTCCTGTCAGGAGTTGTGCAGAACCAGAAGGTCCCCTCTGAGCCTCCTTTTCTCCAGGCTGAGCCCCTTTCCAGCTCCCTCAGGCACTCCTGGGGCTCCAGTCCCTTCTCCAGCTCCATTCCCTTCCCTGGACATGCTCCAGCCCCTCCAGGTCCTTTTGGTGCTGTCCTGCTAAGGAGCAGGAGAGGTGCTGCAGGTGCCATGGGCCCTGGGACAAGGGAGGTGGATGGGGTAAGGAACCACAGTCAACTTGTACAAATGGTCTGAAACTGGCCAGTTTGGGGGCTTTTACATATTTTGTGAACTTATCCCTTGAAAGCTGAGCAGATCTCGTCCTTTGGCTCCTTGTGACAACAGCAGTACCAGCAGCAGTGACCTTCTGTTTAAAGCAGGGACAAGGGCTGCACTCACTCCTGGCCAGGAATTGTTTTGGCATCGCACAGACAGGCTCCAAGTGCTCTTATTTACAAACCTCCACCTGTCCCCCTGCAATTCCTGGCTCCAGCTGCAGCACGTACGTCCAACAATTTTGTCACCTGTCAGCCAGGAACCATCCTACCCTAAAAATGCTGTATTAATGAGCAGTGCAGTGCAGCGGGTCAGAACGTGTGTGGAGTCAGCTGAGAGCACCTCCTGCTCCTCTCCCTGCCTTCACCAGGCAAAGCCACTCCTGCAAGGGCTCAGGAAAATACAGCGTGGGGAAGAGCTGGCAGAGCCCCAAAATATGGAGATTTGACATCTTTTATTCCTTCAGGAGAGAGGCAGAAAGAAATAGAAGGCAGGCTATTTGTTTCAGAACCCTTCCCACCTCTGTATTTTCCTGAGCCTTTCCCATCTCTCTTTTGAATGCAAGGAAAAAGGCTACAAAAGCTGAGTAAATCATATACTGCTGTAATTATTATCATCTTTGCACTGAAAAAGGTGAAACAGGCCTTGCTCACCAGGGATGTCTTTTCTATTCACTTTGCTTCCCTTTTCCACTTAAATCCTCTCCTCATCTGCATCTCTCAGGACAGAACCTGGATTGTTTTTATCAGTATTATTGTTATCCAAATTCTTACCTGTTTTTCTTCTTGTTAATTATAATGTAATTTTTTTTCTGAATTAGAGTGAAATAACACTGGTGGCAAACATTACAGGCAAATATCTCTCTGGATATCTTAGCAATGCTTCTCTTACATTCTGCGGTTGCTCTTGTTTCACTGTTTCACTTTTATCAGAGTCACAAAATGTGATATAAAATCTTTAGACAGCCATGGATGTTAAATTCTGAGCTCATCTAATTTCCTCCATTCCTGTACCCAATCCCTCCAGAAATGCCATCCACAGAACTCTTAGAAAAATCCCAATATTTGGTCTCCCAAATGCTCCTTGACTCTCGTCCTGCTCCAGATTTCCCCCTAAGCAAATGTGCACAGCTCCTACTGCCCCCCTTCCCATTTCTCTCTGTAGGGACTCCCCCCTACATCCAGGATGTGATGTCTGCATCATGTCCCATCCCATTTGAGCCTCCTATCTCAGCTGAGAGCCGAAGTGGAACTCAGCACCACTGTCAGTGTGTAGAGAGGACTGGATTTGATAGCAGGTGCTCTGCCACACCAAGGACACCAGTTTTTAATCCAACAGCACCCACCTCCTCTCTTTGTGCTACAGACACAAACCCTGGCTGCCTCAGGGAAAAGCTTGCTCTGGAGTTTTTCCCTCCTCCCCTGGGATTTCTTGCCCTTTTTTGTTCACCCACCACACAGGTCAGACCCCTGATTTACGTGACATGTGCTTCAGCAGCTGGGTTTGCTGCTCTTTTCACATTTCTGGACATCTGCTTGAAGGCTAAAAAAAGTGGGAAGCAGCAAGGAGTTGCTTTTACAACCTAGGGCACACTGTTTTCCTGGCATGGCCCTGAAGTATTTTAGAATGAGTTTCAGAGCTTTTTCAGGCACTTGGAGACATTGGCTTGGCCTGCTGAAGTTCAGGGCAAGACAGGATTAGGTCCTCAAGTTGTAAAGTTCCTCAGCCTCAGCCCAAAGCAGTTACCTGGTGAAACACAGACCAACAAGACCATTTAATTAACCTGAAATCCCCCACTGGCACAAAATTAAAGTTCTTTTGCCAGAATCATTAGTAATTTGCAAGTTCTGCAGAAGAGTAACAGATCCTGGATCAAAGGTGCCTTTCCAGGAAATGACAGCCCCTGTGCTGGGGAGGGGAAGCACCCCAGGATTCATCTGAGCAAGCAGGGCAATTTGGAACCTATCATGCTCCAAAGTCTGCTACCCTCACTGTCACTGCACAGAATGTGCCACAGGAGGAAGATGCTGCTCTGCTGTCCTTCCCCCTCAAAACTGACCTACAGCTTGGTTTGAGATGTGTTTTAGCAGACATATTCTGACCTCATGCAGTGGCAGTGGCAGGGAGCAGAGGAAACAGATCCCTCACCATTTTCTTTCTGTAGTCATACCCCAAAACTGGAAAAGCAATTATGCATTGCATATATAGTTTATCCTGGAATTGTTGGGTGCTTTGGGCTGGAAGGGACCTTAAAGCTCACCTCATTCCACCCCTTGCCAAGGGCAGGGACACCTTCCACGATCCCAGGTTGCTCCAAGCCCTGTCCAACTTGGCCAGATATTGCACTTGGGCAGTTTTCATTTTTCTTTATTGAGAGACATACAAGTAAACAATTAACATATCAGAGAATTGCATACTTTATGCATTTGAATAGCCCTTTTTTCACCATATTGCTTAGAAAAGGAGAATTTTCTTCACTGAAAGGCTGGTTAAGCATTGGAACAGGGAAGTGTCACCTTCCTGTCCAGGGAAGGGTCCCCATCCCTGGAGGGATGTAATATCTGTATAGATGAAGCATTTGGGGACATGGGTGAGTGGTGGCCTTGCCAGTCCTGGAAGGACAGTTGGACCTGACAGTCTCAGAGGGATTTTCCAAACTAAATGAGTCTGTAATTCCATGTTCCATCAAGCTTTTCTATGGGACTGAGAGCAACACTCAAAGCAGAGCCGAGGTGTCCCAGGGAGTCTCTGCTGGGAACAGCAAAGGTGACATCACAGGATGGGTTATCCCAGCAGCCCCACTGCTGGCCACCCCCCAGCAAACATAACAGCATTAATTCCACTTAAAAAGTTATGTTTGGAGACTATCAAAGAATAAACCTTGACAAATGCAAGCCACACTTTTTATTTTCACAGGAAAATGTAATGCTCCCTTTTATCTCCCGTAAAAATGAAAACCTATTCAAAGTGCTGGCACCCTCTGCAGGAGAAGTTTTTTCTGGGGGTAAATTTCTAAATTTAGGGAGAAAAAAGACTTCTGGGGACTTGAGCCAGAACAATCTGGAGCCCTCTGTGACAATGCCTTGCAATGTGCATTGATCCCACAGCTCATTGTACAAATTCCTTCAACAGAGGAAAAGGGAATAATGGACTTAAAACTTTTCTCTTCTGATTATTGAGTATATCAGCTGCTATGGCAAGGAAAACTCCAGCACAGCTTAAAAGGGAGCACACACAGATAAAAAAACCAAGTGCATGGATTTATATCTGTGTGTTCCTGCTAGGTAGCAGAGCTGAGATGAGGAAGAGATGGAAAGATCAAAAAAATAGCAAATCTGGAAATCATTGTGATGAACTTGCTCAGAGTATTTGAAGTAATAGATGAGATAAATGAGCCTCTTTGAAACCTATAGTTTCTTTAAGCATCTTGTCAAAACAAGTAGAGGTGAGGCTGGGCTGCCAAAAGACAATATTTGCCCTGTACCTTTACAAGGACCAGGAGCTTACAGTTAAGCAGAGCTAAAGATAATTGAATTATAAACCTACAGAAATGTCAGATCTGTAATTTGAAAAGGGAAAAAAATGGACTGTTCTAAAGATGATTCAGGCAGATTTTTTTTTGGTCATATGGAGAATTTTAAGTA
The DNA here is from genome assembly GCA_013400855.1 of Buphagus erythrorhynchus. Classification (NCBI taxonomy): domain Eukaryota; kingdom Metazoa; phylum Chordata; class Aves; order Passeriformes; family Sturnidae; genus Buphagus; species Buphagus erythrorhynchus. Next base: position 29,285 of record VZTT01008578.1, on the reverse strand, counting down.
GAAAGCAGCTCATGCTCCTGCTTGTGATAGCTCGCTGCTATGATAGCATTTTCACATTTCCACAGATTGGATGTGGCTGCCACAGCTCCTGACTCCAGGACATTGTCACTGTCAGGGTGGATCAGATCTCTACAACCCTGCTGGATCCACAGGTGGATCATGACTGGGATATCCACCTGTCTGCTCAGCTGGAACATCCTGGTGACACAGAGAGCTGTCTACTAACAAGTGATTTCATCTTTGGGGTTTAGTCTAAAACAAATTTACAATTGGTTTGAGTTTTTTCCTGAATATCTTAATTAAAAAATTAAAATAAGTTACTAGCTCGGTACTTAGCCCAGTTTTCTAAATGATCACAGGGTAATTCAGGCTGGAAGGGATCTCAGGAGGTTTTTGGTTTAGGATGCTGCTGCCTGGGCACTGTGGTCTCCCCTGCTCTTCTCCCCAGAGCTCCCCTGGCCAGGCAGGCCCAGCCCAGGGCAGGGCTTTGCACCTGTGAGGACTTTGCTGTTGTGGTTTTACTGGCTCACAAGGGTCCCCCTTTTCAGGATGAATAGCTGAACCCTAAATTCCCCCAGGCACAGCCTTCTACTCCTCCTGGCCTCGGGTGGCTTGGCTAAAGATGCTCACATTCCACCCCAGTGCAGCCACCTGGGTGTGACAACACCCTCAGGACATGCTCTGGACCACATTCTCCCTGAAACAAAGCCTTAGCTCAGCCTCCACGTCTTTCATAACAGGGAAATCAAGTCCTTTGGCACTTCTGGGGTGCTCTCAAGCCCATCCATCCCTGTCCTACAGAGCTTTCCTGTTCCAGAGCTGCACTTTGGGTGTTTTGGAAGCAGAAGCTGAGTGACAGCCAACCCTGTGTGGCTCAGCCACCTCCACCTCACAGAGCAGACACAGCTGGAGTGTGAGCAGAGCAGGGACCTGGACCAGTTTTCACAGGGCTCCATTAGTGCTGTAATTATCCAATTATCCACCCACTCAGCTTGGTACCCATCCTAAGAGCCAGTGCAGTGTTTCAGCTGTGAGGAAGAAATCTTCCCTTCCAAACCACCACTGGAAACAACTCATGCTGATTTGTTTTTTTATACTGACAGTTCTTTCAGGAAAAAAAAAAAAAACTTGGGTTTTAATCCAATGAAAGTTTTCTCAGAGAATATATTTCACCTCTACCACAGCTATCCAAAAAAATCTATTTCATTTCAGGTAGAATAAAAGAGGTTTTACTTATTTAGATCAGAAATTACCTCCCTGGACATTTTTATACATTTTGTCTTCAAATTTACTCCTTCCTACTGCCTGCCCACCTGGAGTGGTCTGAGAGTGATTCCACATCACCAATTAAAATCTTGCCAGTTCTTGCAAAAAAAAAAAATCTTGCCAGTTCTTCTCTTTCCTATAAATTCAACAGCCTAAGGGACGATGCACTTTCCAGAAGAAAACATCTGTCTTCAGTTTCTGCTCCCTCTGCCCTTTCTCTGTTCCCTTTTCAATGTCATTGCAATTACAAAATATCCAAGGCCAGGTTGGATGGGCTTGGAGCAACCTGGGATAGTGGAAGGTGTTTCTGCCCATGGCAGGGGGTGTCACTGGATGGTTTTAAGGTCCCTTCCAACCCAAATCATCCTGGGATTATTTTCCAGCAAGGCACAACAAGCCTCCTTATAACACAAGCATAAGCATCTCATTTTTTATCTAACTTTTTAATAGGTGACAGTCTTTGCACCGAAAGGAGGATCAAACAACCCCAAAAATACCATGTTGCTCTTTTTTTAATGGGAAAAGATGAATATTATGTCTTTGGAGCACTCTATATACAGCCATAGGAGTTATATTTATTCATGCTGCCGCCCCAACATGGGGACATGAAATTAGTACAAGAGATAAAAAAGGATGCTTTTATGCATATGTTATGAAATTTATGTATGCACCTTTGCTCACATTGTTCCAAAGGGAGAATTTTTCACAGTAGGCATCAGTTGCTTAATTAGCACAGAATAATTAAAACTCACTGCAGGGAAAATTCCATAACCCCACAGCAATTATATGGGAAGAGTTCATGGTTACTGCATCAACAATGCAAAAATAACTTCTAGGTAGGTTACCAAAAAATACCAGCTATTCAAAAGTGCCTTGGAACAGAAAGACTCCTCAAACTACTGAGAAAATTAAACCAGAAAAAAAACAAGTATCTAATAGCCATCAGTAAGGTCCAATCAAGCAGTGTATTAACTGCTTTCACTTCATTTTTCAGACTCAGTTCTTCTATTGATTTATGTAGATCCCTGAACCTTGAGAAATACATTTGGTATAATTAGACAGCAAGAGCAACTCCAGACTTCATTAATAATCATGAAAGAGTTCATTTGCTACCAATAGGAACTCATTTACAGTGCACTGTTTTTTTTAGTGTTCATAAACAAACATCTATCAATGTTCAGCACATCTTAGGCTTTAAAAAAATGATTTAATGATCTTTTCTGGTCTAGAAAAAGTCAAAATTCTCCCCAGGAAAATGTTTTTACCATCAGAATGGTTGACAGAAAGTGTCTGTCAATACCAATGACAAATCTCAATTAGACTGGGTTTGGTGAAATTTAAAAATTAGGGCCATTCATGGATTTCATTTTGCACTTCCCATTTTATTTTGGCATCAATGTTCTGATACAAGACCTCTTTTTCATTTTGTTTCATCTTTAGTATTTCCCTTTCCCTTGTACTGCACCAAACCCTGTTTTCCCAGGGTTGTCTCAGGGGTAAGGGGCCAATGGGATCCTGGGGAAAGCATTTCCAGCAGATCAGGGAGTGATCCTGCCCCTCTGCCCAGCTCTGGAGGCACCTCTGGAGTGACTCTGCCCCTCTGCCCAGCCCTGGGAAGAACATCTGGAGTGACTCTGCCCCTCTGCCCAGCCCTGGAGGAACATCTGGAGTGATCCTGCCCCTCTGCCCAGCCCTGGAGGAACATCTGGAGTGATCCTGCCCCTCTGCCCAGCCCTGGAGGCACCTCTGGAGTGATCCTGCCCCTCTGCCCAGCTCTGGAGGCACCTCTGGAGTGACCCTGCCCCTCTGCCCAGCCCTGGGAAGAACATCTGGAGTGACTCTGCCCCTCTGCCCAGCTCTGCAGTGCTGTGTCCAGCTCTGGATCCTCAGCACAGCAGGGCCAGGGAGCTCCTGGAGCAGGGCCAGCAGAGGCTGCAGAGCTGAGGAAGGGCCTGGAGCATCTGTGTGCCCAGGAAAGGCAGAGGGAGCTGGGGCTGTTGAGGCTGGAGAGGAGCCCCAGCTGAGAGGGGCCCTCAGCCCTGGGTGTCCCTGTGTGCAGGGAGGGCAGAGCAGGGCCCAGGGCAATTTTGTGGGCTGTACACAAGAAAAAACCTACAGTTTTCTTCTTATCTTACTTTATCTTTAGAAAAAAATTAATAACCTCACAATATGTTTGGACTCGATGTTCTTCATGGGTCAAAAGTTTTTGTAGACATTTTTTCCAGTGAAGAAGTTGCTGCATGTAATTGAAGTGACTTTGGGAGATCCTTCAGGAAAACAATGAGAAGATGTTGGATCAGTGCAGGCTGTGCCTGCTGAGTCTACGGATAAGGGGTGGAAGTGACACAGAACATTCCACTATTGGGGTTTTTTTTAAAACAAATAAATGTTTGATGGAGATCAGGAAACATGTTCCACCTTTGAGTTGGTTTTAGTAGTATGGCAAGCAGGAGAAAACCAAAAGAGAAGGAAGAGGAGGAGTTAAACAGGAATACTGTCAGTGTGCTGCTGTCATGAAGCCACATGGAAGGAGATTGTGTTTATTCTGCCCAACTGTGCCAGCAGAAGGTGGGAAAAGAGGGCCCGGGGGAGGTTTATTTAAAACAATTAATAGAGCATTCAATTCATTTCTCCCCAAAGTGGGTCTCTAAAAAGCCCCAGCTTCTGAGGTTAATCTCAACCATTAATAGCTGCTTTGTCCAGCCTTTGAAAAGACATCCTTCTGCATCCCAAAAAATGCCATAAAACTCTCACTCCATCCTTCTGTCCTAAATATGAACTTAAATCAAACCTTACACATTTCCTTGAATCAGCCCCTTGCCTGTGAATCCTTTAGGTTACCTGCATTTTCATGAATGGGTCCGGAATGAAAATCAGCAAGAAAAATGTTCCAAAAACACATTAAAATCTTATTTATGTCATTTATTAATGGCCACGACATCACACTCCTTCATACTGGAGTAAATTAACAACTAAATGGGAAAATGCAGTGAAAATTCTGCCTGCTGCAAAAATAACACGGAGGACTTGCTTTATTAACTTCTTCAAAGCTTTCAGGGAATTGAAAGGGAAAACAAATCCTCTTTTCAGGTCATTTAAGCTAGTTTATAGTGGACAAAATTACATCAAGCCACCATAAACAAATTTGTATAGGTGTAAGTGAAGTAGAGCCTGAATTACTGTGACATTTTTTGAAATTCAATTAAATGACTGAAAAATGTCTTTAATGTGAACCTCTGTGCTTGGGTCCATTACACAGTGGACTGTATTTGCTGCTTTTGTAGAGGATTGCTGTGATACATAATCCATACCCAGCAGGATGGATCAGAGACAGAGCCCCTTTTTCCACAGGTCTGCTTTCATTAGCTGACATGGAATTACTCCTGTTTACACCACAGCTCTGGACACCAGGCAACACTTTAATTCTGAATATTTGAGAACTAAGGGTACTGAAGATGACTTCACTGTACCTTTTATTAGGCACTGTAGTTGTGACTTGGGAGACATAACACAGGCAGTGACAGATTTGCAGACACACTAAAAAACAGCAGCAAGAGCAGAGTTCAGTCAAGGCAAATGCCAAGGTGATATACTGGGAAGATAAAGAGAACTTCTGATAGGGCAGGGAAGTTAAACCAGGGGAATAAATCTCCTACCTGGGGTAATGTCCCAAAGCAGAAGGTTAGCTGATGAGTGAGTATGATCTTCATCTCCGAATGCAGCATCAGCTTCATGCCCCACCACACACCTCTCTGGGTGTTATTCAACACCACACTCATCACTTCTAAGTGAGAAGAGCCATGTTCATTCTGTCAGCATCACTTACTCGGGATGTGCCATTCCTGAACCTATTCCTGAGTGCTTTTTTCCAGCCACTCTAGGAAGAGTGTGTAGGAAGCCATGGCTAGTGACTGGCAAAATTTAATTTGCTGCTCTTCCCCTTACTGCAGCCACTAAAGACAAGTGGTCCAAATAAAGTGATACTTAAGCTGGAGAAAATTCCTAAGGTGGCCCTGGATCCCAGGGGGTGTCCAAGGCCAGGTTGGATGGGGCTTGGAGCAACCTGGTATAATGGAAGGTGTCCCTGCCCACAGTGAGGGATGGCACTGCATGGACTTTGAGGTCCCTTCCATCCCAAACCATTCAGGGGTTACATGATCCTACCAACTCCTAGGGAATGGACAGCTCCAGTCCTGGTCCAGTAGGTCCCCCATCAGATCAAATCCCCTGAGCTCACACGAGTGTGGTGATTCACATGGATTCTGTAAAACACACTGGGAAGCTTTACAGAAATGAACCTCTAAAGAGCACATAGATTCTCATTCTGGCAATGGAATGTGCCTAACTCACATTTCTGCCCTGAAAAATCAAATCATTTTTGGGTCTGATAGTATGAGGTAGTTACTATAAACAATGTTGCTCTTTTCTTGCTTTTATCAAATAAATCTCTCTGAAAGGATGAATTTCAAGACCTGGACCTCAGTACTCTGCTGGAAGAGAATGATAGGACCCCAAGATGGGTCAGGTTGGAAGGGTCCTCAGTGGCCACCTCCCTGCTCCAGCAGGGCCACCCCAGAGCACAGGGCACAGCAGTGTGTCCATGTGGCTCTGGAACATCCCAGGGAGGAGACTGCCCAGCCTCTCTGCACACTGTGCTCAGGGCTGCTCCCTGCCCAGGGCAGAAGCTGTGCCTCCTGTGCAGGGGGAATTGCTGGGCTCAGTCCCTGCCCGTGGCTCTGGTGCCATTGCTGGGCCCCAGAGCAGAGCCTGGGACTGCTCTGCCCTCCCTGCACACAGGGACACCCAGGGCTGAGGGCCCCTCTCAGCTGGGGCTCCTCTCCAGCCTCAACAGCCCCAGCTCCCTCTGCCTTTCCTGGGCACACAGATGCTCCAGGCCCTTCAGGGTAGTTGTCACCACCAAGAAGCTCATGAGCATCCCACATCACACATTCCAGGCCTTTCCCATCCCACATGTGTTGGGCTTGGCTCACCACCCACCTCAGCAACACCCTGGAGCCCCATTTGCACGTCCAGAACTGGCCTGATCAAACACTGCTTGACTTGCCTAAGATAGAGCTTAAAAAACAGTTACAAACATGGTTCCCAACATATTTTCTCCCTGTTTTCTGGCCATTCTGCTTTTTCCACCTAATTCATGCAAAGAAAACGGTATCACCTTTGTGAGATGATTGTGTCAGATGCCAGGGGGTGACCTGTGCTTCCCTCTTCCCTAAGGCTCACCACGACTCTAAGTTTGAGGATGTCCACAGGGCTGCCCTACCAGACTACAAGAGTGAATAATTTTAATCATTTCATGACTCTCCATGAGAAGTGAGCCATGTCAGGCTGAATCACCCCAGAAGAGGGATCTTGAAGCCCAGCATCAGGTGGTGAGTGAGTGATACAGTCCCCAGATCCCATTCCAGGGAGATTTCATACCCCTACACAACGCAGAGGAGTTTGCCAAGCTCCAGCTCTCAGGTCTTTGTGTGTCTGTCATTCCAGTGATGCCAGCAGCTCAATTAACTCTAGCAGATATTATCCATATGCTTAAGCTCTTTATGGGATTGCAGTCCAAGCTATTAGCAGCAATATCGTTTACTGACTGAAATAGATTTTTACTTTGTAAATATTGTCAAATGGAAAGGCTCAGCTTGGTTGTAAACAGGGGAAACCTGGGCAGGGAGCACAGGATAAATACTCCACAGTTTGTGTTTTATATTACATAATTCAAAGGAAAAAATCTCACTTATAATATAACAACAACCCCCTGGCTTTCCCATAGTGAAGCCACTGGAAGATTAATTAAGTTTCTATTAAAAAAAAAAGAACACGTAGGTCAACTCTCCTTACCACTCCACTCAGTCAAAGTGACAATGAGAAAAATCTCCCTTAAAAAGTTGTAAATTTTAAACTGTGAGCAAAACTGTTTTATTTTTAGTTATTTGCAATAAATAGGAGCCCTAACAAATTTCAATAAATAAGCAGGGCAAGGCAGGAGTTTGGGGTCTAAATTTTAAAATAAAAGTTTATTTCATTCTGAAATACAAAAGAGTGAACTGTGGTTCATCTAAAATATATCTAAACTTAAAAATACGGTTAAAATGATAAATAACTGCAGGAAAAACAACATTTCAAAACATTTTTAGCTGCCCCAAAATACAACATTATCTACTCCTACTTATTTTGCTAGGAACAACAAAAAAAATCACTATTTCATTGCACTGAATGTCAATGTTGTAGGGGAATCACAAACTTTGGCTCCAGGGCTAATCCTATATGCTTGAGAGAAGTAAAGGTCCCAAGCTCCTTATTAGCACAAAATAAATCCATTTAAATCCAGTCAGGCCAGAAAGAACAGGTGCAATCAACTAGCATGACTTTATGTACAAGAAAAGTTTCCTGATTTTCCTCTAGAGGATACTTTTCAGGAATTTTCTCCAACACAAAGTCTAAAAGCCCTGATAGCAACAGGGAAAATTGCATTACTTTTGCTATGTGACTGCTCTGCTACTAGAAATAGACACATGTGCCTGATTTTCAGTCTGAATTTACTTAGTTTAGATGGGAGGAATTAAATGTATTCAGGATTTTGCTGCTTCTTCTAATTTTCTGTTTGCCAGGAAACATCAGCAAACACGGCCATAAAACCCAAGTGAAACATTTAACACCAGACCTGACCTCTCAGAACTGCACTTGCACCTCAGCTGAATGCAGGCAGAAAGGGAACATCCTTTAAACACCCCCGTTACCCAGCAAAGGTTGTTGGAAATGTCCCCATAAAACACATGTTCAAGGCTATTAATTGTATGGCAGGAGATGAAATCTCAGTAACATGTCCCCATTATGCACAAACCCCAGATGTTGTGTCAACAAAACCAGTTTTACCCAGTGCTGGTTGGTGTAACTACCCAAAATCTGCAACATGGCTTTCCAGGATGCATTCACTAAGACAGGAGAGTTCAGCAGCTCACTGGCAGGTTGTTTTGGAGACCAGAAAGGGATTTTTTAGAGCAAAGAGGATGGAGCAGAAAGGCACAGGACCCTACAAAGCTTGTGAAAACACCTGTGACATGAGGGTACACAGTCTCACACTTCACTAAAATCCAAGAAATTTAAGTCTGAAATTAAACACAATTATTTTTCCTGAATAAGGACATACAATCAGACTCTATAGGGTTAACACCCGATGTTCAGTTTGAACATCTTTAAAATTATTAAGTTATGGAGGATGCAAAATTTTTTGGCCACCTGAACTGGGCTTTACTCCATGTCAAAGATACCCATCTGGAGACAGATTTGAGAGCCATCAGTTAGATTAAGGTTAATGGTGCAAAATGAAAGGAACTGCTGGATTTAAGGGGATTTGGACAATAAAATGGAAACTATCATACTTAAAGGGAACAGGTCAAAAGAAACACCAGAAAGAACAGCTGGGGACCTCAGAGCTGAGGGCACCAGCACAGGAAAGGCATGGATCTGTTGGAGCAAGTCCACAGGAGGCACCAAGATGATCAGAGGAATGGAGCAGCTCTGCAATGACAAAAGGCTGGGAGAGTTGAAATTGTTCAGCCTGGAGAAGTGATGGGGTGACCTCATTGTGGCCTTCCAGTGCCTGAAGGGGATGATGGAAAACATGGAGAGAGGCTGCTTACAAGGGATGGAGGGACAGGACACAGGGAATGGCTTCCCACTGCCAGAGGACAGGGTTAGATGGGATTTTGTGAAGGAATTGTTCCCTGTGAGGGTGGGGAGGTCCTGGCACAGGGTGCCCAGAGCAGCTGTGGCTGCTCCTGGATCCCTGGAAGTGTCCAAGGCCAGGCTGGGTGGGGCTTGGAGCATCCTGGGCTGGTGCAAGGTGTCCCTGCCATGGCAGGAGAAAACTGGATGATCTTTAAGGCCCCTTCCAACCCAGGCCATTCCACAATACTATGAGGATTCTATGAAGGTCATATCCTTCTGCACTGATAATATTTGAATAAAATAAAGGCAAAGTGAATAAGGAAACATCTGGGTACATAATCCATGGAATCACACTGGAGATTTCCAATATCTGCACAAGCTCTGCCAGTTCAATCTCAGTAGAAAGTTCTCCTGAAGGTGCCCAGGGAATGAATCCAGCTGCCAGTTAACAGAAAGAACCAAGACACAAATGAAAGATCCAGGCATGGACCATGTGTTGGATTCACAGGAGAGTTCCTTTGTCCAGTGATGATTCCATGCCACCATCAATGTGTGTCCCTCCTGGTGCCAAGCCTTGACCAAGATTGGATTTGTTTTTAAAAATATGGAGTGATGTCATTACATGAGTCATCCTCTGGGAACCAGGAGTGCAAGGAAAGGGAAGGAGAGATGATGATTAGTCAAATGTTTACCTTGTTTCATTTTACATCTAGGTTCACATGCTGGATCCCACCAATTAACTTACATAGCACTTGAATTGTCGTTTATATCTTTTAGAAAACCAAGTTGTGTTTATTCTGCCTCTTTCTTGAACTTTCTGGAAAATGAAGTTCTAAAGCACGGAAGTGGTACAAAAATAATTGCAGTGACTTTCTGTGACTACTTGCTTTTTAATTGTAGATTTTTTCCTTCCCAAATCAGAGCAAAAAAGAGGAACTGATGACTACAGCTGGATGAATACTGCAATCATTGCCCTTGTTATAATGATACATTTCAATAACAACCACAATTCTTGATCTCCATGGATGGCTATATAATGACCATGGATTATGCTGAGAAAATGCTACTCCTAATTTTATTGTTAATGGAGTGTGAAAGTCTTGCACTGTGGTGGAGGCTAATTGTGACTTTAGATGTAATTCCCATCACTCAAAGAACATGTATGCTCCCTATATTAATTACAGGATACCACAATGGCTTGTGTTGACAAGAGATGGTGGATTTCAAACTTCCAGCCAAATGGAGCAATTCCCTCTCTAGAAAAACTCACATTATCATTTACCAACAGCACATTTTATCATAGGTAGAATGTGGCCATGTTCATGGCCTTCAGAACATTTGGTGTCTGCATAATTAAACTAATCAATTGCAGAGCAGTAGTCAAAAGTCAAATCTTAATGAACTGGAAAAATGATACTTCAATTTGCTGTCTCCAATCCCCAAATTAGCATAATAAACACAATGTACTTCTAATCTGTGAAAAAAATAGAGGTTTTTTCCTTATTCTTAGATGGTTAGTGTGTATTAAAGACATTATTTTCAGTGGCTTCGTAAACAATCAGCTAGTTTTCAGTAATTTAATAAAAACAATGTAAATATGTTTTGCAAAACCCAAAAAATCTTGTTATTTTTGCTGAAAATACAATTTTGTTCCATTTTTTTTTTCTTTTTGCTGTAGTAAATCTTCCATTCCTTTAAATCCATTTACAGGGCATATTTCCCAGTGGGCAGGCACCCACTGGGAGAGAGTGAGTATTCTTAAGGAATCCAGGGCGTTGACAGGTGGAGGTCACAAGTGACTTTTGATGAGTTTTTGCTTCTGCCCTTGGTGCATGGAGATGGATTTGATTGTGATGAGCACAGTGATAAAGGTAACAGAAATCAATGTTGTTCTCCATGCTACAGCCATGTCCATCACTAGTCAAGTTCCAAGTTCATCCTGCCAGGCTCTGCTGGAATTCAGGTCACAGCCTCCAAGAGCTGCCTGTGGCAAATGATGGGAATTGATTTTCCCCCCTCATTTTACTTATCAGAAAATGCAACAGATCCATTAAACATTGTTTGCTAAGATGGAATTTCAGATCCTCCCTCTCTGCTCCACCCTGCTGAGACCCCACCTGGAGCAACGTGTCCTGTTCACCAGTTCTGGTGACCCAGACACAAGGACATGGAACTGTTGGAGCAAGTCCAGAGGAGGCCATGGAGTTGCTGAGGGGGCTGGAGCACCTCCCCTGTGGAACTGGGATGGGAGAACTGGGAATGTTCAGCCTGGAGAAGGGAAGGTTGTGTGGAGAGCTCACAGCAACTTCCAGGGTCTGCAGGGGCTCCAGGGAACTGGAGAGGGACAATTCATCAGGAACTGGAGTGACAGGACAGGGGGAATGGCTTCCCACTGCCCCAGGGCAGGGTTAGATGGGATATTGGGAAGAAATTGTTCCTTAATTGTGAGGGTGGGGAGGCCCTGGCACAGGGTGCCCAGAGCAGCTGTGGCTGCCCCTGGATCCCTGGAAGTGTCCAAGGCCAGGCTGGACAGAGTTTGGAGCAACCTGGGATAGTGGAAGGTGTCCCTGCCTGAGATGGCACTGGATAAGCTGTGAGGTCCCTTTCAAACCAAACCATCCCCTGATTCCATGATTCCATAATAGAGGCCAGGGATATAATAAGAATCAGAATCCTGCTGCCTTGCCTGAAATTGTGAAAGCACAGAAAGCAAAATTTGGCCCAGAGCAATATTGCTGCCCCAAACCAAGGGTAAAAAAATAACTAATATAAATATTAACAAAAAAGAGCTCAGTCACCAGAAGGTTATTACCTAAGGAAAGAGGGGTGCTGAAGAATCCTAAGCCAGGTTGCTGGGACAGACTCATAAAGGATCATCCTCCTGTCTGCAAGCATGTGGAAGTGTGAATATTCCATCAGATCTCCACAACAAACCTAATCTGTATTGCACCAGTGCCCTACCTCATTTCAGCAGTGCAAAATAGCCAAAGCTTTAGAGAATAGCTCAGCCATCTGCGCCTGCAGGTGTTTAAAATACAGAATAAATTAAGAAGTGACAAGGCATTGAGAAGGTTACAGTTGAATAATTACCAAGGAAAACTCAAAATCTTATGCACCATTTCAACTCCTGAAGATGGAGTAGCTTCCTCTATCCTTTTAAAATAATTTTCCACTCTTGCTTAGTTTGCCCTTCTGTCTGAAGGTCACCTCCCTTTTCAAATAGAGAACTTGCAGAAGTTATGTCAATACTTGTGGTAACAAGGCTTTTTATTCCTTTTTGTTACTTAACTGATGTGAGAAATTCAACTGCCAATGTGGAGCACGAAGCCATGTCCCATCCATGTTCTGTGACAGCATCTTCTGGCTCTGGTTTTCTTTCTGAAAGCCTCTAGAAAAGTTCAGTTTGGACATTGTGAAAATAAATACATAGAAATATGTGGGATCTGGAACATTCCAAAGGCTGTCTTCCTGATTATAAGCCTGTTCAAAGGAAGACAATAACATTCTTTACTCAGAGGATGGTGAGGCCCTGGCACAGCTTGGTCTGAGAAGCTATAGATGCCTCTGGATCCCTGGAAGTGTTTGAAAGGAAAAGGGAAAGCAAGAACAGAAAGAAGAAGGAAAAGGAAGTGGAAAAATGAAGAAGGAAAAAGGAAAAGAAAAAAGAAGAGAAAGAGAAAGATGGAAGAGGGAAGAGAAAAAGGAAAGGGAAAGGAAGGAGAAAAGGGGAAGGGGAAGGGAAGGAAAGGAAAGTTAAAGCCTTTTAACAGGGAGATAACTGTCAGAAATTTTGCATAACCTATGTGGTATTGAGGCCTATGCCTGGCCACAGCAGCGGATTTCAGGATCTCTGGAGGCAAACCATACACAGGACTAAATAAATGAGTAATTAAACATTCTGGGCTCTTCCTCATGTGGCACCAACTTTCTCTGATATTCACAGAAGTCTGGGAACACACATAGCCACAAAGAGCTCCTGTTCAAATCCATCTTTCAGGGGTTTCAGCCTAAATACCAGCTTGCCAGAATAATTCCCTGTCTGTAATGGCCTGGAGAGAGGCAGAGCCCTGGGAAGAGCATGCAGGGGAGCTGGCAGCTGTTGTTATTGATGCATGGGCTGAGGACTCAGAAAAACCATGTCCAGAGGGGTAGAAGAGGAGTTTCATCTCCCACCAGGTGTAGTTTGGCACAGGGCAGTGAGCTTATCCCTCCACAGCATCGACCATCCTGGAAAATGAGACTTCTCAGGGCTAAGAACCCAGATTTTTTTTTTTTCCTGAGAGGTAAATAAAACCCCTGGGGGTTTTAATTTTACAAACCTGCAGTGTTGCAATGAAAAGAAGCCCAGGATTTGTCACCTGCAGGAAAGGGAGGAGTCTGTAGGGTCACACATGCTTTGCAGAGGTGCACAATCAGCCCCTGGGCTTGAGGCACTGACTTGAAGGGACAGGGCTTCCCAGCTCTTTATTCCTTTATCCCAGACTCATTAAGCCCATATTTTGGCCAGACATAAAAAAGGGGCAGATTTCTCTAGCACTTATAAAACAAGGCAGTTGGTAGGATCCTGGCTAGGCACCAGTCGTGGGTGAAGCAGAAGATTTAGCTAGGTCAGTAACACAGCAGCACAAGCTGGGTTACCTCCTGCTTCAGCTGCCAACCCAGGAAAGAAAAATACTCAGAATTAAATATATAACATATATAACAGCAGACCTGGACATATGTTATCTCTGTAAAGCAGATGTTTTTACTATGTCACACACTGGCTGGTGTGCAGAGGAGCTAATAAAGTGATTTACAGTTGTAATTACACTTATGTTATTATATGGGGTGAACTGCACTGAGGTGCAGATCCAGCAAGCCCCACTGAATATTCCAAATAAAGGAATTCAGTCTCAGCCTTGAGCAAGACTGATGGGTAGGGGTTGACACACAAAAGGCTACTTTTTATTGATTTAGCATATTCCTCCCCAAAAGGGGAGCAGCCAGATGCAGCAGAGGATGCTGAATCCAGTAGCCCATATGTGGCTTTTTGTCCATAGGTTTATCCAGAGCTGAGAGTGTGTTCCCAGTTGGCACATGTGTATACACCCAAAATTAAAATGTTTTTTCCTCTCAATTAGCAACATTGAATTATTTGGTTCATTTTTTGCAGCTTTTGGAGTGCAGCTATGATGGAGTGAATAAAAAAACATGTACCCACCAGCAGATTCCAGCAGCAGTTTTGGGGTTTGGTGTTATAGCACAGGGTTTAGTCAGTCTCAGAGAATTGGGATTATTCAGCCTGGAGAGGAGAAGCTTCAGGGTGATCTAATTGTGCCTTTCCAGAAGGAGACAACAGGAAAGATGGAGTGGCAGGACAAGGGTCTGGGGTGACAGGACAACTGGAAATGGTTTCTCACTTCCAGAGGGCAGGGTTAGTTGGGATATTGGAAAGGAATTGTCCCATGTGAGGGTAGGGAGGCCCTGGCACAGGGTGCCCAGAGAAGCTGTGGCTGCCCCTGGATCCCTGGAAGTGTCCAAGGCCACATTGGATGGGGCTTGGAGCAACCTGGGACAGTGGAAGGTGTTCCTATCCATGGCAGGGGGTGGCACTGGATGGGCTTTAAAATCCCTTCCAACCCAGGTCATGCTATGACTATGATAAATCAGGTAACAGGTAAAAGGTCTAGAAAGGTTAAAGATATTTCTAATTCATGTATTTTCTTCTAAGGTTTTGAAATGAAACTTTATTTTATGGTCAAACCCAAGCAGAGTAGGTCAGTTGATCGGTTTCTTGCAGTTCCTCAGCAGCCACTGAACTTGGGGGAGCTTCACTTTTTTCCTACCTAACACAGTAATCTGGACCTTATCCTAGGAGGAATCTCTAAAGAGGGCAGGAAAAGCCACCTCCTTCTTCTCTCAGACCTTCAGTGGTCAACAGGCATGAAAAAGCCACAGCCAATCATAGAGAAACCAGTTAAAGACATGCAGAGAAAAGTTTTCCTTCACTTGCCCAGCTGTCAGGCCAAGAGAGCTCCACACCACTCCAATTTTTGAGTCAACCTATTTGAGCAGTCAGATCAGTTCTTGAGCATTTGTAGGATTATCCAATTAAAATGTTAGCAGGCAAATTGGACAGCATGAAATCACTCTACAGAAAATTGCATAAGGCAGGGTTTTTTCCCTAGAGTAATAAAGCTTCTCCAAAGGCAGGCTGTCCTTTCATTCCTTTCTGATTGTTTTATAAAGCTTTTGGTGTCTGTCTTTGAAAACGAAAAAAATAATTTTCTACTCAATTTCTTTTCCTCCTTCTTGCAGCATAGAGTTTGCACTAAAATAAAGTAGGGGGAGGGAGGGAGGTGTGAGAAGTAAAAAACCTCACTTTTAAACTGTTGTTAGAGTTGCTCAAAAAGCCACGGCACTAAGACAGCATAGGATGTTGTGGCAAGGTAAGAAACACGTGACAGGTGAGGTGAAGTAAGAGTAAAAAAATGCTGCAAAGTTTTCTTGTGGTGAAGTGTGTAAATAACCATGACCACAAAGCCAACAAGTCACAGTTTCACAGAATCTTGGAAAGGCCTGGGTTGGAAGGGATCTTGAAGCTTATCCAGTTCAAATCCCCTGCCATGGGGCAGAGGAAACTTCCACTGTCCCATGTTGGTCCAAGCCCCATCCAACCTGGCCTTGGACATTTCCAGGCATCCAGGGGCAGCCACAGCCCCTGTGGGCAACAAACATTTACTTCCAGTATTGTTTGTGTAATTTTAACAATTAAACCTCTTGTTTTACAGTTATGGAGAAATATTAATTAGAGCACCAAAGATTTGCCATAGCATTTCAGGTTTTTTAATGTCAGACAGCTGGCATTTTAGTAGTGTGAGACAAAGCTCACTCAGACGTGGGGTGTAAATGGAAGTGATCATTTATTTTTGCTGCACAGAGGCCAGTGAAAAACAAACCAGATTTCCATGTTTGCTGGGAGTGGGGAATATCTCTGCATGAGCAAGTTCTCATCTTCTCCCTCACATGCCGTAATTTCGCCTGCTTCATCATCACACTGGCTTGTCTGACTCAGATCAATGGGAGCTCGAAATTATCTCCAGGTCCACTGTGAAATCCATAACAGGGCTGAGAAGATTCAATGAGGAGCAGGGTGGGGGGCAAAGCTTTTGTTCCACCCTGGCTCGGCACAGCCCACTCTAAATTGTGCCGTCACACCAAGCAAATAAACAAGAAGCAGCATTTTTGTGCTTCCTGCCTCTTGGGAATTTTTGTATTTCACATGTTTTACTGCAGCAGAAAACACAGAGCTTAATCAGGCTTTTTGTCTGAAATGCAATTGGAGTTTGGCTGTTTTCAACTGTTTTAACCACTTTAAACATGAAATTGCAGACTCATGCATTCACATGGACTCTGAGCTCAGAGGGCAGATGTGTTGGCTTTATTCCTGACACAGACCCACTGTGGGCTTAGAAATACTTTCATTCAGGGAGGTGCTGTCCAGGAGGCATAGGGAGATTGGAATTTGGCAAAAATCTGTGGGTTTGCTGCTGGCTCTCAGAGTTAACAGGGCACTGGAATGAAATGCTGAGAAGCCTCATGCCTGTCCTCTGATCTGCCATCACCCAGGGATGGTCACACCAGGCTCATCCTCTCTGCTCCCTGAATACTAAAGAGAAATAAAATATTATTTACTGCTGCAACTTCTCTAAATGCAAGAGAAAATGGTACACTATGCACATAATTACTGTCTGGTGGCTCTAAGGCACAGTTTTTTCCCAGAAAAAGTGTGTATTCCTGCAAGAGATCAAAACCAGGGAGGACAGAACTATGGCAGAAAAAGAAATGCACACAGATAATTGGACCTAGCAGAAATGTGATATCTCAGACAAACAGATAGAGGAATCACTTTGTGAAAAATAAATGAAACGGAGATACAAGGGAAACAAACATAAATAAAAATAGATGGCATCAGTGTAACAGGCTTAGACTTACCTAAGCTTATATGTATTGACTCTAATGGGAGGCTCTGACTACACTCTGAGTTTAAAATTGCAGGACTGGGACCTGTGTGTTCCAAATCATAACCTCATCGGTCCACCCTGAGTCAGAATATCCCCACAGGCACCAGATGATTTGGTTACCAGGTTTAGAGCCTCTCTGCAGTCTGGACAGCTCTGGGTTGCTTTGAGTCTGTTCTGAGCATAGGGATTCCCTCTTGTGCCATCACAGCACCAGGAAAGGACATACTGAAAATGAAGTCAGAGCTCCAAAACTTTTCAAACTTCTGTGGAAGACAATATATAGGGTAAAAATAGACAGAGCTTAGCAAGGAATGCATAGCAACAATGAGAAGTTTGCTTTCTGGAAAAAAACATAACATTGATAATACGGGTCTATTTATAAAACTTGGGAAGACAGAAAGATTAAAAACAAGTTCCTAAAATACATTTGTAAAGAAAGTTCAGACTTCTGTTTCCTCCTGATTCTAGGAAAGATAAAAGTTTGTGAGTATTACCAACCTCTATAAAGTGGGTCTTGAAGATTTTTTTCTCTTTGGGTAGAAAGGGAAAGATGAGAGGCATTGAAGTGATGCATGAAAGAGGAAGAGCTCATTCATTCTTCACACAAAACACTGGGACTGAACCCACTCAGGTAGATTCCTGCCCTGCTGCAGAGCTGTGCTCCTGGCTGTCCCTGCTTTTGGAAAACATTCATTACACCCTTTCTTTCCAAAACTTTGAGCTTTTCTCCTCAGTGAGTCGAGGCTGTTCAGACATCAGGGATACAGTCTGGGAAGCAGCTCTGGAATACAAATGAGTCAAACTTCCCCCTGGCTTTGCTTTCTCTGGGTGTCTAAAGAAAGAAGAAACTGGATTGATCCTGACTCCTGAGTCACCCTCAGCAGCAAGGTGACTCACCAGCACAGATGTACATGACCACTAATGCAGCCCCAAAAACAAGGTGATCCTCTGGGTCTGCTTCAGCTCTGCCTCTGGATGTAAGTGGAGTTTCCAAAGCATTAAGGTGAGCTTGGTGCCAAAAGCAGAGTTCCTTGGTCCTCTCCTACTTCTATAATCAGTCAGACAGAAAAACACTGGCATGGAGACACTCCCCTCAACATCAGTCAAATGCTGTGAATATCCCAGCAGATCCCAAATTAACCAGCAGCTTCCCCAGGGAAGGCTCCTACCCCTAGAACCTTCTACCTCATAAGTTTTTGAAGCTCTTTAAATGCTTCCTGCTGTCTCTCCCTATCTCTTTGCCTCTGGGCCAGCTTTCACCCTGCCACTGTCCCTGCACAGTCCTTGGCAATCTCTGGCCCAGCAGATCCTGGGTTTGTCATCCCTCAGACTCCCAACAGGTCCAGCACACTGGCTGTGCTGAGGTTCAGCTCTTTGGCACAGACACCTTGCAGCCTTCATCAAACAAATGAGGGATTCTGCTTTTCCACAGAAATATCCCTCAGCACAGCAGTTCTCTCCATAACAATCTCATCATGTTCAGAGGCAGATGCTCTAAATTAGCTGTGCTCTACAAATGGGAGCAGCATTGAGGTGGGGGAATGGAAAGAGGATGAGAAAAATGGAAACGTTTTGCCAAAGGTCACATTTCAAACAACTTAATTTAGCTTCATTTGAAAGGGCTTCTTACCACAAGATTCCATAAGAGTATTTTTTTCCTTTTTTTTTTTTTTTGATAGCATAGCAAGAAAATGGAAGCATCAACAAATAGGCACTTAGGCTTATCATTTCAGCTATTCTCTCTTTTCCTTTATTTTCAGTCAGAAAAAGAAAGCAAGAAAACCTGGAAATGAATGAGGCAAGTCTCCTCAGCCCTGAGAATTGCTGAGACTGTTTAAACTCTGTGAGCATTAACTTGCTTAGTTTTTTGGTTTTTTTTAATCAAGGATTAATTTTTGATTAAAGTTTTTCAAAAATATGTTTAATTGAAATCAATCCTCCAAGCAATTTGTTGAAATTGTTTCCTGATCAAAACAAAATCAGAATAAATGACATCTGATTTAAAAATAATTACCTCCAGTGATAATTAGTGTGTTCGCAGGGAAGTTTAAAAATTTTTGTGTAGTAAAAGAGCAGGAACAAAGTCAACATGCTTTGAGCTAATATAAACACAGCCTTTTCAGAAGACACTACATAGATGTGAAACCAGGGAAAACAGGATGTCTCTGAAATGAAAGACAGGTGCAAGAGAGAAGTCTGGCTGAAAGGAAATATAGAATATGCATCACACATGTTAAAAAATGGATGAAAAATCCATACCAGGATGAATGCCCTGGTTTGAAGAGGCATTTATCTTGCACTTCCCCAGCATCAGATGTTATTTACTCCTAAGACTGTCTAGTTTATAAGAAAGAGGAAGAAGCAACCTCAACTTCATTGAAACTCATAAATAAAACACCTCTCCACTTTCACCAAGCGCTGCTGTGCTAAAGCGTCACAGAAACTTCATGTAAAAAATGCTCTCAAATATTACAAGAGACAGCTTCGTTTTCTTGCAGTGGTTCTCATGTTTTATCCACATCTTTCAGCTTCTGGGGAGACCTGAAAGCTGCCAGGTGAAATCACAACATGCAGTTAAAGGTAGCCAAAGCACTCCATGAGAGGGGGCTCAGTGTGACTATTGCAAAGCAGCCCATGAGAAATGTCACTGACTGTCACAGACATTCCAGCTCTTTGGGGCCCTGCACAGCTTTGTGTGGCATGGATTAGCCATTTCTTACTTACTCCTTCCTTCAAGGATCAGTCTGAAATGCATCAAATTCTGGCTGTGCTCAAAATTTCACCAGACTAGATTTTTAAGGGAAAAAAAAAAAAAAGAGATAATTTTAATTTAAAACCGGCAAAGGCTTTTCCTCATGTAAAAAATACTTCAGAAAGCTTCAGTGAGGACTGGAAATCAATAGTGTTTTCTTTTTGCTAGGAATAATGGTTATTTCTGAGCAAAGCCTTGGTGCTGGAGAGGGCAGCTGTGGGAGATGTGCACATCTATCCCATGGATTCATGAGGGCTTTGTCTTTGGCTCCCATTTACACAGCATTAAATTCCGCTGTGTTGACTTTGAGCTTGACACGCCACTAAATCTTCAGTCCCCAAGCAGAGTCCTCTCCAAATCATGGTGTTCCACTGGCTGCCTTAGACCACAAGTGTCACCTTCATTTGAAATTATCTTGTCCCAAGTGTGCTTAAAGCATTCTCATAGTTTTTGATGAGGTTGGGCCCCGCTCCAAGGCCATGGCCAAGCCAAAGCCCCTGCTAGGGAGGGGGTTTTTCCTGGCTGCTTTCAGGAGGGCTCTTTTCAGGTCTGCTCAGTCCCAAAGTAGGTCTGTTATTATGCAAAAGCAATTTAAAGGGATGTGAGTTATGACTGAGAGGATCCCTGCAGGTGTTCATGGGGTTTAATTAACGTGTTCGCATCACACCTTTAATTAATTTGTGACAGCAGTCTTGAGTGTCACCGAGGCAAAGAAAGAGAACTTTGCTGTCCAAGGCTTACAGGAAATATAAAGGATTTTTTGCCTTCTGGAGTGCTGAGTGGGGGGGAACCTGAAGTACCTGGACCAGGATGGTGTCTGGGAGCAGGAGTGACTGCACAGCTGTCTGCAGGGTTAAAATAAATACAGACATGATCAAAAATTAAATTAGAACCACTGGTCTCAAAAGAAGTGACTCTCAAATGTTCCCTGAAAGTGGGAATGGATCCTGTGGTATCAGTGAAACACCTCTGCTGGATCATAGAATCAGGGGATTCCAGAATGGTTTGGGTTGGAAGGGAACTTAAAAATCATCTTTCCAAACCCCTGCCATGAGCAGGGACACCTTCCACTATCCCAGGTTGCTCCAAGCCCTGTCCAGCCTGGCCTTGGACACTTCCAGGGATCCAGGGACAGCCACAGCTTCTCTGGACACCCTGTGCCAGGGCCTCACCATCCTCACATGGAACAATTCCTTCCCAGTATCCCATCTAACCCTGCCCTCTGGCAGTGGGAGCCATCTCCCTTTCTCCTGTGACTCCAGGCTCTTGTAAACCATCCCTCCATCCCCCTTGTAAATCCCTACACCTTCATCTGTTTGATGAAATGTGAGAGTGAACTCATTCTTTTTTCATCAACAGGCTCACTTTGCAGAGTCTGCCTCAAATGCCTTTTTAATCTCTTCAGTTCAGTCTAGCAGTAAACTTCCAGAGCAGCGTGTCAGCATTTGTCTCCACACACAAATATGTGATTTGCTGATAAGGCAGATTGGAAGCTGGTTAATTGCATCAGATTTCTCCCTGAAATCCTTTTTAACTACCCTCAAATATCATCGAGGCTGAGGCTAAGTACATGTTTGAATATTTTCTTCAGTTCTCTGCTGACAAAACTGCTGATGTGGTTGTACTTACATCTTATGATTGATCAAAAAAAAAAAAAAAAAAAGAAAAGAAAAAGGAAAAAAGGGAAAAAAAAAAGAAAAGGCAAAATTTTAATCCTAACACAAACACACAGATGAGAGACGCTCCAAAGAAGGCAATTTTGTACAGAACTGATTTTCATAAAGATTTTCAAGCATTTCCTCCTTCATCAGTGTTTGTTCATAACCATCAGACACTAAAGTAAATTGAAGTTTCTTCTACTGATGTAATTTGAATTTATTTTGGTGGCTTTTAACCATGTTTTATCTTGTGATTTGTTCCCAGCAGTAAATATTTGGTGAACAGTTGTTCCCTCAAAGATATTTTTTGTCAGGATATCAGACTTGTCTTGGCTATTAATTTTCCCTGATACCTTATTCCTGAATCATTTCAGGGATTATCTTTGTTCACCAATCATAAAATCCCAGAATCCCAGAATGGTTTGGGTTGGAAGGGACTTTAAAGCCCATCCAGTTCCAGCCCCTGCCCAGGGAAGGGACACCTTCCACTGTCCCAGTTTTCTCTAAGCCTTGTCCAGGGACACTTCCAGGGATCCAGGGGCAGCTCATTTGGTCCATCCTTTCCGCTTTTCAAACACTCCTATAAAAGTTTCTGTTTTGTTGAACAAAAAAGAGAAAGAAATTACACACAGAAGTACTCTGACAACCATCTTCCATCACAGATTTGACTTCCTGGCTCTCTTCAGTGTCTTTTAACATTGCAGAATTTTTTTTGGTAAACAAAGCAAGACCTAATTAACACCTTAGACGTTTTTCTGTCTCCTCTTCTGCCAGCATTTACCACCTCAGCACCAGGCTGACAGCAAGGAAAATTCACTTATTTGTGATGCATTCCATCTCACATCCTGTAATCCTGATGCAAAACTGCGTTCCCAGGTGGAAAGGAGCACCAAAGGCAAAAGAGAGCATCATCTCTGGCAACTCTGCAGCCCCCTGAATTTTCCACACAAAAGTTCCCAGTTTCCCCCCTTTCTCTGACATTTAATTTGCCTGTAACACCATAGCTTTGAAACAGCAAATCTCATCAGCTCCCAAATCCACAGGATTGAGTCTACAATGGCATCAATTGCTTCAGCTTTGTCACAGTTCTGAATGTCTAAGTCATTTTCTCCAAAAGTTTTCAGCCTGTCTTTCACTTCCATAACATCTTCTCCCATCTGCTGGAATTCAATAGTCCCCATTTTATTTGCTGTGCCAACAGGAGTTGAATTTCTGCTCTGGATAAGTTCCCCACTTGACACAAAACTCATAAAAAGTCATGGTGAAGGTTTAGGTCAGGAATGGGTAGTTGGGAATGGAGAAATCCCAGTGGAAGTGAGAGTACAAAGGGACAGGGATGGGGTGAAGGACACAGGAACCTCCCAAGCCAAGTCCCCAGCATGGCTGCAGAGGAAGGACCCAGGGATCCAGAGTGGAGGAGAGCCAGCTGAGAGAAAAATGAATCTGTAATTAATTTATGGCCTTGGATTAATGCTGATGGATCAGCTGTGACACAGAATTAGAGCTGGAGATGCAAAGTGAGATGCATTTGGATGCAGGGGAAACGTGGCACAGCAGAAGTGGGTGAATCATCCAACAAGACACAGGCCAGGAGGAGGTGGAAGCAGGATAGGACTGGAAAGCAAACTCCTGGAGAAAACTGAGCTGCCAGTGTGAGAAAAGGAGTTGGAGATTGGTAGGGAGTGCTCAAGGTGGAAGAAAATGAGACATACAGAGTTTAGGAAACAAGATAAAAACAGAGAGGTGTCATGGAAAACTTATGGTGTCATCCCCATTCTTCCACTACTCCCATCCCACCAAAAAAATGGGTGAACATACATGTATGTGCTGAATTTAGCTTAATATTCAGCATGTAATATCACCAAGCAGATTTAAGCCAGCTCAAACTCTACTTTCTTGAATGTTTTATAACACTTTTTTTCTTTCCCTTTAATTTTTTCCCTTCATTTACACCTTTTTCTCCTTTTCTTTCACCCATAGACAAAAAATTGTCACCCATCAGTACTGAGCAATCTACCCTCCAGCTGAAGCAGCAAATTATGATTATTCACATAAGTCATATGGTTGTTTTTATGCTCCTGGGTTTTGAATCCCAGTGGGAAAGATGAGAATATTTCTCTTCTGGCTTTGGGCAGGAATTGATCACTTCCTACTCTTAAATACAAATCATACCCTGCATTCATGTTGGTTGTGGGCACGGTGGGACTTAAGCTGTGCAAATACATCAGAATTCATGCCACAGAAGATAAGAAAAATCAAAATATAGGAAAGAAATATTTCAAATGGCAATGCTTAGCAATTCAGGAGAAAAATACTCATGTTTATAGGGTTTAAAATATTTTTTAAAGTTTTTAATCCTTAAGGAAAAGAATGAAAACAAAGAATACGTCAAGAAGTCAAGCATCAGTTCATTCTGAAAAGCAACAGAGGACAAATTTTCCCTGCTGTGGGGATAATGAAAAATCAGCCTAATTATGTAGCAATTAGGTACTAAGAGTGTAATGCTGAGTACTCATGGATTCTGTATATTGTGAACCCCTTTCAGCAGAATCTCCCAGCACCCAGGACAAGATACCCAAGAAAAAGTGAATTAGAGAGGGAGCCACAAGATTTCCCTCTCCCTGTATCACAGGAGATTTGTCACAGTCACTCACTGATCAACCAGAAATGCACTTGCCCTGTCACAGGGACAGCTGGAAAATAAACGTGCCCTGTTATTTTTATTACATGTTGTCATTGAACTGGAGCAGGGGACCTTGGGGGACAGGCAAATGGATCATTTTAATTAACACCTAATTGTGCTTGACACCTGAAATTCTGCTAAGCTTCTCCCCTGCCAGACCCAATAAGTGAAGGATGTCTGTGCAGCACTGTACCCACAGGCAGGAGCTGGGAATTACTCCCAGCTGGAGGATGGAACTTCCTTGCCTCATTTTCCTGTGGAGAAAGCACAGAATTTTGGTTTTAAATCCAAAAGTCAGGAAGACAATCAGATTTTCGGCTACTAAAATCCAGGAATGTTTTCCATGGAAATGAGGGTTTTCTTTGTGGCTAGAACAATTGAAAAGTTTCATAGAGAAAAAATAAATCAGTGGCTAAAAAACACACATGCACCACCATCCTCCTCTGTGGTGAGGAATTCAGCACAAATATCAAACCATTTAAAAATATGTAAATGTAACCTTGAGATGTTGTGGGGAAACTCAGACTGAGAGGTAGAAAACTTGAGGAAAGTTTATTTTTATGCTCTTAGAAAGGTAGTAGCATTAGAAAGGTAGTCCCACCTTCTATTGTTCTACTTGTATCATTAGCTTTTATTAGCATTGCACTGAGCACACCCTGCTTTATGACACTGCAACATAAATCAAGGCAGAGCCTCCCCAGTGACTCATATAAGCCAGCAAGCTCTATATAAAAGAAAGCCTTGACAGATGGGAAGGCAACAGAAACCACAGAAGGCTGTTAAACTTCTTTTTTCCCATTTTATACCAAAGTATACAGCTGGAAATAAGAGCATTTTTATAGGTTAAATGCCAGTGAAAGAAAACTGGGGAACACTATGAGTTCTCCATTACCTGGGGCCCCCAACTGCTCTTGACACAAAGATCACACCACTTTAACAATATCACCATCCCCAAAACTCCAGTTTCCCTTGCACCCTGATGTCCCTGCTGTGAAGCATCCTGGTATCCATGTTGTCCATTCCCTGGTGGGAAGAGGGCTGAAGCAGTGACCTCTTCTGGAAGAGGCTGAGGCAGGGTGATGTCCCTGTGCCTCCCCCAGCTGAGAGGGGCTACAGGCCCCCAATCTCCCAAAGGACCCTCGTCCTCACAGCTCATGGGCACCCCTGTCCTTCCCTTTCCTCCCAGAGACATTTCAGCCAGCAGGGAAAGCTCAGAGCTGCCCAAACCTCTGCAAATCACCTCCATCCTGAGCCTGATGTGCCTCCTTTGCCCAAAATCAGAGCAAGAGGCACACAAGAGGTGCTGTCCCTGAGCAGAGCTCCAGCATAAGAAGCTCACCCTGGCTTTTCCTCTCCAAGGGAAGATGCCAATGATATTTTAGGAAATGTTGCCTGGTGGACCAAAGGTGCAAACTCCTTAAAAATGGCTTTGCCACCTACAGCTGTAGGTGGCAGCCTGGGTTTAACTTAATTATATTAATTAGTTTGACAGTCTGAGATTAAATGGTGGTTAGCAACTTTGGAGCAGAGGGGGATGTTAGCAAGGAAAGCAATGATAAAATCTAATTCCCTTATGGATAGACCCTTGCAAGCAATTATCTGAGATGCTGGCTGTCTGTGGATAGTGCTGCAAAGCTAAATGTCTCTGCTGGGTCCATGTTTCATGATGTAAAAGAGTTATTTTTGTGCCCAAACTGTCTTGAAATTGTTTTACAGGGTTCAGCTTGTTGCAATCAGATTCTTTCCAAAAGTGCCCTCATATCAGGAAGGTTTTACTCCCAAAATGTGATTTTTTTCAGAGTTAGATTTTTTTTTAAATATATTATCCTAAAAGGTTAAAAAGAAAACAAGCACCCAAGAGATAACAGTCTGAATTTCAGTTGTGATGGCCTGCTAACAATCCAAACAAGATTTGCAATAAACAAGCAATTTCTTGATGCTGTTTAAACCTCATGAACAGAAACCTTGTTGTTCTCCTGTGTAATTCCCAGAGAAGGGGTTCTTGGGACATTTTGTCTCTTGTAGTTACCCATCGTGAAGTTCTAACCACTA
Source organism: Buphagus erythrorhynchus (assembly GCA_013400855.1). Taxonomy (NCBI): domain Eukaryota; kingdom Metazoa; phylum Chordata; class Aves; order Passeriformes; family Sturnidae; genus Buphagus; species Buphagus erythrorhynchus. Next base: position 3,188 of record VZTT01008578.1, on the reverse strand, counting down.
TTAGAGACAACGATTAAATTAGAAATTAATGGAGAGGAACATAGATATAACCAATTTTGTTTAAAATACCAGTTGGTTAAATAGGTACAGTCCCCTCATGCTTCGATTGTGAGAAACCTCATGGGCATGGACGAGAGACTCTTTACAAGGGCCTGGAGTGACAGGACAACAGGAACGGCTTCCCACTGCCACAGGGCAGGGTTAGATGGGACATTGGGAAGAAATTGTCCCCTGTGAGGGTGGGGACACCCTGGCACAGGGTGCCCAGAGCAGCTGTGGCTGCCCCTGGATCCCTGGAAGTGTCCAAGGCCAGGTTGGATGGGCTTGGAGCAACCTGAGATAGCAAAAGGTGTCCCTGCCCATGGCAGGGGGTGGCACTGGATGAGCTAAACCATTCTGTGATTCTGGGATTTTAGGATATGATAACTAGCACCTAGGAGAAGTAATCAAAGACTAAAGAATATGAAAGCTGATAATAAAGTTATCAGCTTGATGCAAAATATGAGACATTTAAATTTGCATTCTTTTAGCGTGGCTGGAAAAGCCACTCAAGCTGGAAAATCAGCCAAGATTTTTTCAGCTGTTTTGCTCTTCTCCCATCACTAATTCTGTCTCTGAAATGCTCCAGGGAATCAGGAGCCTTGAGGGCCCTGTGTTGTTCTGGTTCTGGTGAGCAGTGATTTCATGGGCATTATGCTCCCAGTGATATGCATGACTTTGGTTGCACAGGTTGATTTAAATAATTTTTTTTTTCTTTTTACAGAAAATCTATTTTCCCACATGCTAGTCATTTAGATCACGTTCTTCCCAAAGATTTTACTACCTCGCTCACTGTGGTGTTTTAAAATACACAGTTTTAGCAGTGTGGGAACAAAGCAACACGGACCCCCTTGTGCAGGAGAAGGAAACTCCTTTATTGTAGAAAACACTCCCTTTTATACCTTCAGCTTCCACCAGTTAATTTCATCCAAATATCAATGCATGCAGGGCTTATCAGAACCATCCCAGTAACTGTATTTCATCAGCCCCACCTGATATTATGACAGCCCACAGGGCTGTCTGGTGTTTGAGCTTTAACGACTTTAACAAATATAAAACCATATCCCACACACTAGTCAATAAGGAAAATAGTGCATTTTTTTAAATAAAATTAAAAAAAAGAAAAGAAAAAAGAAAATCCAGTTAATTTCATCCAAATATCAATGCATGCAGGGCTTATCAGAACCATCCCAGTAACTGTATTTCATCAGCCCCACCTGATATTATAGAGCAAAAAGAAGGACCTACAGCTGGCACCAAACATTTTGAAAATTCCATTTCATGAGTACAGATGGAGCAGATTTTCAGCAGGAACCCAGCAAGAACCCAGATTTTCAGCAAGGCCCAGGTAGCTGTGCTGGGGGAGCAGGGAGGTGTTATCCTCCTGAGGTTTTAGTAGCTACAGAAGATCTTTGAGCCCCAGCTGGAAACTAACTGGAATCCTACCATGAAATTTAATGAAAACTCAGCAGAAAATCCCCACTGAATGGAACCTTTCCCCATTTCCATGGTGAGGCCTCAAGTGGGGTGGGATTTTTCTGGTCAAGAAAATGTTGGGAGCTGAGGTATGTTGGGCTTGTTTAGGGAGAGAGAGAAGCTAATAAAGAGCCAGTTGCCAAGATGACAAGGAAATAATGGAGTTTCCAAAGAAATAGAATTTAGAACATCTGCTGCTCCCTCTACAAATCCTCTCAAAAAATCATTTAATCTGGGGACCATCCGAGGTTAGAACATTATTAAATAGAGCACGGCAAAAACGCATCACAAGCTCTACAAGAACTTTGGGAGGAAAATCTACCCTGAACTGGAACAAAAGACAGTTGAGATATTTCAGATCTAAAGTTCCCTCAAGTTGTATTGGATCCCTGAAACATTTAATTTCAACCGAATTTAAAAATTTGTTGCTATTATGTTTTATTATTCTTATTGTTTTCCACTAAGAATTGGGTTTACATCTTGAAAGAATTTGTTGAACAAATTGAAGAAACTGAACACAGAACAGGAAATTCATCAAAAGAAGCCAGTTTTAAAGTTTCAGATTTAACACAAAAAACCCAGTGATCAGCTTTAAACATAAGCAGCACCCACATTGTGTCCATGAGGCTTCCAGCACCAAGGTCTCAGCTTCTGTACATTTTATTTTCATGGCACAACTGTTGGGGGTCGGGTTTTCCTCTTTGCCTGTGGAATTTTTTCCCATTGACAAGCTAAGAAGCACTGATGGCTAGGTCCTCGAGATGAGAGGGGCAGGGGGTGGGAAACCTCCCTGTTTTTTTAGGAGTTTCTCTTGGAGGGGGCTGGGAGGAGACACTGCAAGATTAGAAGCAAGTATTCGGGCCATGAACAAGGTTGCCAGAAAAGTTGCTTTTTTTTGGTGCAAACAGAAGGGGGAGATGTGGGAGTCCAGGACAGCTAGAGGGAAAAGTTACCAACTCTGAGAGAAGAATTACAGGCCACAGGGGTTCAAGTAGAATAGCAATGGGTTTGTCACAGAGTGAAAAAAGTAGAATTTAGGAGATTTTAGGATTGGGGTTTAAGGGACAAGATGGAGGCATTTGGGCATGTCTTCTTCTTCTTCTTCTTCTTCTTCTTCTTCTTCTTCTTCTTCTTCTTCTTCTTCATGTCCTCCATGCTTCACTGTGACAGTGACACTTTTCTATTAGGTTAGAGTAGGGACTCACTGTCCAACATAGGTGATAACTATTGACATAAAATTATAAACATGGCACACGTAATTTGTAGTATATAATGTTAACACCAGCCCACAAACAGACGAAACCTCGTGTTTCGATCTGCTAAAAAAAGCTCGCAAGGCAAAAAGAAAATGTCATAAATAAGAAAAAAATAAACAACCTTAAAAAACACAAGCTACGTTTCCTGACTCCTTCTTCAAGGCTCAGGCTGGGAAAAAAGCTTTTTCCAGGTCTCTGGGGTCATCTTATCCCCGAGATCTGACAGGTGGGGAGCAGTTGCTGGCTCTAGCTTACTCTGGGCTTGGGAAGAGGAGGGTCACTGCTACCACCACCATAACCCAGCTGGGAGCTGCCTCTTCTCCTGCAGTTGGACCCCTCACCCCAGGCCTGCTAGGATGCCCTCCCACTTCAGCTTGCTTTTTCCAAGACTCCCGTTGGAGCACTGGTGTAGGAATC
>VZTT01008575.1:1568-27823 GCA_013400855.1 Buphagus erythrorhynchus | reverse complement strand
AAAACAAAAAAAAAAAAAAAAAAAACCACACCAAAAAAAACCCCCAAAAAACCCCAACGTCTTCCCCAGTTGGATTTGATGGCCCTTGTGGGTCCCTTCTAACTCATGTTCTGTGATATATGAGTATCTATCTTATTTTAAAATTCTTTTGCATGTAAACAGAAGAATTAGCTGATTGCTTTCATTCCGCAGCTTCTACACTGAAAAATCTACATCTCCAGATTCTACACATATGCTATATACCAGCTTAGCCTCTGTACAGATTTATTTGACTCTCTTAAGACAATTTGGCTGCTGAAGAGATAATAAGAAATCATTAATAATTTTTAAATCTGCAAATTTTAAGAATATTTAAGAACATGCTGTCATGGCAATAACTGCTTGTGATAGCAGCTCCTAAAAATACTCCTGAATTTATGATACAATTAGCATAGACAAGATTCCCAAAAGAACCATTTCATAGAGTACTTTTGAGGGCCTAGTGCCAGTGCATTAATGTTTTTGGTGCTATAAAATCACTGGAAGAGAGTCTCTGTTATGAATAGAGACATTTCCCTTGCAGTGAAGGAAAGCCTAACTGATTTTCATGATCAAACCTTTCATGGCTTCTTGGAAAATCTGTGCCTAATAAAAAAATATATAGTAAGAGAAGTTCCCCCACATTGTAATTTTTTATCAACAATAGTAAACTTTCATCTATTTCTATTAACAATGTCTTTGAAATCAGGTCAGACATGGTTTCTAAAATGGTTGATTCAGCATTTAACTCACAGTAGCACTTACCTGTAATATTCAGGGAATTCTGCTGCTTTATTGACACACAGGATAAAGAAAAAAAATTGAGATCTCATTTAAAAATTGGCTTCCAAAGGGGTATTCTGATGTTCGCCTGGAGGAGTATGGCATAATTTAAATGTGATTTTTATGTGCAGAGATAGAGTTTCAAAGCAAGGAATATAACTCCACTAAATCATCATGAGTGCTTCACTTGTAAAAAGCTGCTTGCCTGAGCATTCTGTCAGTAGCTTAGTTATGGCCTTCTGCCTGACAGATGTGGAATAGTGTGTAACAATACCACACTGATGCAGCATAAGCTTACTCAGCACTTTTCCTATGGCAAAGTGCATTAATGGTAGAGTTGTCACAAAGTATCCTGAGACAAAATGAAAACTACAGCTCAGATTAGCGCAAGATACATCCATCCTACATTTTTATATTTTTAAATAGAAGTGGCACTTCAGGCAACTGTTTAAATGTCTTAGAAGATTTAACTGGAGAAATGAGTTATTTTTTTCATACTTCACAGAAAAGGAAAGTTTAAATTTCAAACAGTATTGTCTTATTCATCAATCAAGGACATCAGCAATCATAATTGCTAATCAACTGCTTCCAGAACAGCAGGGAACAACACAATCCCCTTTTTCATAGAGTAGCTGCAACAGAAAAGCCACTGCTGCATTTCATCAGAAATACAATGCAGGGCCCTGGAAAATGTGTCTTTGGAAACCAGGCCACAGATCTTCCAGATACTGCTAAGACATTAAGAATCAACAGTATTAGCAGGTTGTCAGTGGGCTATTTTAAAATTTAGCAAGCCCTCCTACATTAACAATTAGGAAGAGAATCCAGTCTCCAAAGGTTTAGTTTACCAAAAGCAAGAGCAGCAGTTTACATTGGAAACAATAGTTATAGTCCCTTGTAGGTTGAATTATTTCACAAACGAAATATCCCTCCCCTAAATTGTTTGAGTTGGCATTGGTTAGCAACAGATTGAATTTACAGCTGTACAGGTAGCAGGAAAATGCAGAAATTGCACTTTTGAAGCACGTGTCCTAGTCATCTGCTTTAGAATGAGATAAATGGATTCAGAGATGATGATTTCTCTACTCAGACCATAAAAAGTCTGTTGACTCGTTTACATGAAGACATCTATATTTGTTTAGGTTATTCACATATCAGACTCTACATGAAAATAAAAAGAAAGTGGATAAGTGGATACTTAAGAGAATGGGACTTTGCTGAAAAGCAAAAGTTTAAAACTGCAAGTGACTTTGATGCACCCCTTGCTTAGACTTACTCAGTAAATTAAATGAGAAGCATTTAGGAACCAAAAATCCAAACCAAGCAAAACCAAAACCAAACAAACAAACAAAACCAAACAAACAAAAATCCAAAATAAACCCAAAAAACCCATCATACACAACCGTTATGGTTGATCTTATACTGAGAACAGCCCCAGATAAAACTGAGAATAGAATCTGATAATTTATTTGACAAACTGCTGCTTCTACTCCTGTTCTCACAGAAACAATTGACAGTCAATTAAAGAGCTTTAGGATTTATTAAGACAGCATATAGGTACAGGTTATAATTATAAAGAGAGCTCCCTGCTTTTCAGTGCTGTAACATGCCTACATATCTATGTCGTTTCATGGGCAAACTGTACTGACATTTGTTGTCACTGGCACTTGGACTAGATGATCCTTCTAAGTCACTTCCAACTGAAATATTCTAAAGTTTTAAAGACTTTTTAGAAGGAACACGGCTTTCAATGAATACTCAACATACAGTTGAGACCCTCAAGGAGTCAACAGAAAGAAAAGCAAAACTCATCTGCTTCTTGGAAAATTACAACAATACAGTCCTAAAAATGAAGATAAACCTTCCTGGAAAGAGCACACAAACACCAAGAAGCACAAAGACACAGAGACATTGTGAATACACAGAGCTAGAATGGCATTACAGAGCAACATTAATTGACCTACTCTGGGCCAATGGGCTTCATAAATGCTCTGAAACATCTGTCAATGACAAGTCTACAAGTCATGTCTATTAAGTTATGCCCAGGTTCATGCAACATATCCTCTTCCTGCTCCTCCAGCTGTTTTATTGCTTCTGTCAGCTGTCAGAGCTCAGGTGGTGGTGCTGCAGGCAGCTCTTCCAATGGATGCCAAGCTAAAATAAATTAGAACATTTTAGCCAATTGATACAACTGCAAGCACATGAAAAGTCTAATGCAAGTACATAAAAATGATTGACCAAAAATTGCTACCAAACCAAATATTGTATTAGCTGTCAACTTATGGTAGTGAAGTTTTATTTGTAGAATACCCTCACCTGCAAAGGTTTTGAATGCAGGAGATTCAGCAGCTTGCTTCATTAATGAAGTTCCCCCAAGAAAATCTTTCACCACAGGTAGGCCACAGGATTTTGAAAACTTCTTTGTGATCATTATTAAGCAATGCTTTTATCTAAATCATGAAGAGAAAATGTATTTTGGATATAAGGCTATATACTATTTTTTTTATATTTTTTTCCAAAAGAATGAATACTTCAATTAAACTGGATACTCATCTGGATAAGACAAGCTATGAAAAGTCATGTTCTTGGCCTTAAAAGGTTAGATTTTCATAGAATGGCAAAATAAAGTACCTTCTTTAAGAAACACCTCCCAGAGTTTAAATTCCATGAAAAAATAAGAATAAACAAATAACAAAGAGGTGAGATTCACCACCCCCAAGGCTGCTTATTTTGTATTTACCTGTTTTGCTGTCCTTTAACTTGAACCTTTATGGCTGCTAGAGGGAATAGGCACATATCAGCAGGGAAGTATTAGCTTTTTGGTAAGGTGTTTTGTTTTATTTTTAATTATATTTTCAATAATTTAAATTAGATGTCTCAAGTCGTGTACTTCCAAATTGTTTTTCCATCTCTACTAACAAAAGGTATGGGAGGAATTTCAAATTTTATTTTTGAAAGCATTTATTAACAGTATTAAAACTTCTGTTACTGACAAAAAATAGTCAGAGTAGCACATTCATATTTTGAACACCTTCCTTAAATGCACACTCTAAGATGTCTAGAAAGTTCAGCATGTTCTCTTAATAAATTTTTTTAAGGAATACAACTAAAAATTTATTTCCAAGATATCCTTCAAGAGATGTGTTTCATCAAACTGCCACAGTACTTAGCACCTTTCCCTTGGTGGTTGTCCTTGTTTTGCAAGACTCTGTGGCTTCCAAGCTGTTCTGCCAGTGATCAAGTAAGATGGAAAACATACATAAAAATATCCCCCTCTTCAAGATAGAGCTTCTTTGGCAAAGGCAGCACAAACTCTCTCACACAAGCTTTGGCACCAAGGGGAAGAGAAGGACAGAGCCATATTTTCCACAGCTAAATAAAGTTCCCAGGGGCCCAAACTGTGCTAAGAGTAATAATATGTGTCAACAAGTGTCTAGTCTTCAAGACTTCATGCATTTTCTGTAGAGACCATAAAAGAAATACCTGACTCAGAGAAATGTATGTATGTCTGAAATTTCTTCACTCTTTGTAAAGTTCTTCAGGGATTTAGACAGTCATACCTAAATGGCTCTGTCTTTCTGGCACTTCCTCCCCAGGCTGAAATTCATGAGTACACTGAAAGAGACGTCTTCTCTTTAATTTCTTTCTTGCTCTCTTAGACCTTCTGTGGTGACCTGAAGTTAAGAAACACAAAATACGACCAACTAATGCAAAAGCTGATCAGCATTTACTTTGATTTTCCTTTCAAATGCAAATTAGATAATATACCAAGAGAGAAATAATATCTGAGCGATTACTTTAAAATACTTTTCATATGTTCTAACTCTAATACAATCATTAATAGCAATTTATGGCAAATAGCTACCGAAGATTATAATAATTTTGTCCAGTTGTTTTATCAAAAAGTCATGTGTTCTTCTCTAGCACAAAAAAGTACATGAATACTTAAAACTGCATCAAATAAACACTGCTATAAAAAATTAAAATACTGAAACATCTCTTGAAATGTGCTTGTGTATGAAGGATAGTCACTAAAAATATACTGACATGTAAAAGCTTTTACCCACAGATTTGTAATACAGATGTCACCTTATATTAACCTGTGTATATTTTAAAGGGATTCTATGAAAAATAAGAAATGTAGATCACGACATTTTTTATACTTCTATTCTACAAGTACCTGAGGAACACAGAAGAAAAATCTATCCTTGAGAGTGTTCAATAAAACTGATTATTTAAACAGCTGTTTGAAAAGATGTGTCAAGTTGCTCATCTGAAAAATCACATTCACATCCTCACAAATATCAAAACACAGCTGAAGTCTTTTCAAGTACGGATTTGAATGACAATAGTGACATCGAGTGGTCATTGCTGTTAAACGCTGCCGTGTATTGGCATGCAACCCCTGCCGTGATGATGATGCCAATGTGTAGTCCATGCGAGTGGCACACCGTGCTGGGTCAGCTCACACTGCTTGTACAGCAGCTACAGAGGTGAGTTCATTACAGGTTGTCAGTGTGCAGTTTAATTCACAGTTTAAGTTCACACTTTGCTCTCCTGGGCAGCTGAGGAGCAGAGATCACTCAGCAGTCAGGGATTCAATGAACCACTCGTGGTTTTGGTGCTCACTGAATCATGTTCCTAATATGTTGATTCTTTCTTCACTCCCTTCCCAGTGCCCATTGCCACAGCAAGACAGGATTTACAGTAAAAATTTCCCGTTCTTTTACTTCTCTGCTTTCTCATTAGTGTATTTCATTTCTACGTTTCAAAATGCTGCTCACACATTAAGTTTGTATGTAGCCTTAGCAATGAGGGCAAACACCTTCCAACAGTGACAAATTTCAGAAATCACTGGAGCTCTTCACAGGCTTGAGTGCAAACATGGCTTTCATTCAGAGCACATCTCAATAAGACATTCTCTGCTCAAACACACTTCCATCTCACACCCTGCATCTGCAGGCTGTGCCTTCAACAGAAAGCTCTCACCAGTATCTAGAGCTATACTGAGGGAACATACTAAGAGTCCAATGCAAAAACTTTGATCTTCACATTTCAAGGAGGGAGTGGTCTTTTGTCTGTATGACATGTAACAGCTTCTGCACATGGCGTGAGATTTTGGAGGAACTGAAGAATAATGCAGAAAAGGAAAATCTTTTGATCATTGTAGTAACAGCCCACATGGATAATCAACCCCCTTATCAAATTCATATGGTATGCACAAAACATCTTGTTTCATTTGCTTGTTGCTTTCTTGTTCTGATGTCCCCAGTCATTATTCCCTGATATGCAACATTGGAAATAAATTATTTCTACAGCATTTCTGTAAGAAAACTAATCGAGACTACCAAAGTAATGGATATTTACAATGGGGCTTAAGCAGATGAAAAACACAGCAGACTGTGGTACGTACACAGGAGGCTGAGGTACCAAAAGACTTTCTGCAACTGAGGTGATTGCAGCATGGACCTCCAGCAGTGCCCTTCCTGGAGCACCTCAGTGCACTGATAGAGATAAGCAGCACAGGAGGCAAAACAAGCTCCCAAAGAATGTACAAAGAGGTGAAAGGATGGCAGCTGGGCCCAAAACATAGCTGGTATTTATAAACATTTGGAGGAGTGGAGGAGGCCCATGGAATAGGAGAATAATAAGTATCTGTTAAGGGACCCAGGATAATACTTAATGAGAATGTATAAATCTGTACATTGAGTATAAAAATTATTTAAATAATGTAGCATAAGCTGTGTTGCTAGAGATTTCAGTAATGAGGTTTAAATACAAAAGGATGGTTAGAAGATATATAATTGCATTAAATTAAGTGGGATATAAGCATGATGCACATGGTATGGAATAAGGCATGGAGATTGTGTTGAGTATAGCTGGGATGGAGTCAACCTTCCCACAGCAGCTCTCAGTGCTGTGCTTTGGTACCTGCAGCTAGAAAGGTGTCAGTGTCATGAGTGTTTTGGCCACTCCTGAGCACTGCTCCCACAGCATCAAGGTTGTCTCTCCAACATCCCTCCACACCCCTAAAGGCCAGTAGGCTGGGGGTGGGCAAGAGGTTGGGAGAGGACAACGACAGGACAGCTAACTCAAGCTGACCAAGGAGATATTCCATTCCTAGTAACATTGTACTCAGCAATGAAACTAAGAGAAAGAAGAAGGAAGAGTGGCATTTGAAATTTAGGTGCTTATCTTCTAGAGAAGCCACTATGCATATCCAAGTTCTATTTCCCAGGCATTGGCTGGATGGGAAGTAGAGAACAGATCTTTTTTTTTTCCCCTTTGCTTCCATGTGCAGCCTTTCCTTTTTCTTTATTAAACTGCCTTCATCTTGGCCTACAAGTTCTTATTCATTCTCTGTTCCTCCCCTGGGCCCTGTTGAGGAGGACAGTGATAGAATAGCTGGATGGGCAGCTGGAGACATTCAAGGTCATTCCATCACTACTTTATACAGCTCTTCCCTGCCAGCTCTTCCCCTTGACAGCATTACATGAAAGAATTGAAAGGTCACAGCCCAATTACAGCCCAATTTATTCTTCTATATGTGTCTTTCTAGGTGTCCTGGCCATTTCCATCCATAAAGCAATTAATCATCTGTATTCTTTGTCTGACACCAAAACAGACTGCTGAAAAGGTATCTAAAAGCTTAGAAGCAGGCATCTACTCAATAACAGGATAAAACAAAAATCTCAATTTGTACTCCAAAATGTACAATGACCATGTTTTTCAAAGAAGTATGGGACACTAAGATATCAGAAAAAGCTGATAATTCTTTTTTAATTATCAGGCAGACATAGCACATAAAAAGCAAGCACTTTTAGAAGAGCAATGTATGATGATACACATTCACAAACACAGAAGTTTTTAGTGAGTTTAACACCTTACATAAGCCAACATAAATCTATTATCTCCTTCCTGTCAGTCCAAGTTGATGGTCTTATTAAAAAGAATTGGGCAGCTAACAGATGCATAATAAATGAATAATCAGAACACTGGAAGATTTTTTTTTTTTAATATCAGATGCATAAAACTCATCTTACCTGTCCTGTTATTTAAATAAAATAAATCCCTGTTATTTTCTCCCTATTTCCCATCTATTCCTTGTACTCTTCAATTATCTTTGATCAATTTAGGCACTATTTCAGAAAACAGAATATATCTTTTGGTTTGTTTGTGTTATTTTAAGTACAAATATTTCTAACCCAAGCTTAAGCCTTTGAATCCTAAAGAAATAATAAATTTTAAAAATTATTGAGTATTTTCCTACAAGAACTGGAAACCCTTCCAGCCTACAGAAACAGGTTAGACTAAAATTTCCAATCTCAACTTGTCTCAGAGGTTCTAATTTACCTGAAATTTAAATGAGATTAAATTCCCATTTTGACACCCAAGGTGCAACATGGAAACAAACTTCTTAATTGTTTTAANTTAGAAGAGCAATGTATGATGATACACATTCACAAACACAGAAGTTTTTAGTGAGTTTAACACCTTACATAAGCCAACATAAATCTATTATCTCCTTCCTGTCAGTCCAAGTTGATGGTCTTATTAAAAAGAATTGGGCAGCTAACAGATGCATAATAAATGAATAATCAGAACACTGGAAGATTTTTTTTTTTTAATATCAGATGCATAAAACTCATCTTACCTGTCCTGTTATTTAAATAAAATAAATCCCTGTTATTTTCTCCCTATTTCCCATCTATTCCTTGTACTCTTCAATTATCTTTGATCAATTTAGGCACTATTTCAGAAAACAGAATATATCTTTTGGTTTGTTTGTGTTATTTTAAGTACAAATATTTCTAACCCAAGCTTAAGCCTTTGAATCCTAAAGAAATAATAAATTTTAAAAATTATTGAGTATTTTCCTACAAGAACTGGAAACCCTTCCAGCCTACAGAAACAGGTTAGACTNCTGAAATTTAAATGAGATTAAATTCCCATTTTGACACCCAAGGTGCAACATGGAAACAAACTTCTTAATTGTTTTAAAACTACAATATTTTCCAATTTGAAATTCTAACTCCTTTTTAGGTAGTAAAAATCATCTATAATCATACAACTTGATAGACTTTTCAGAATCAATTTCCCATGACAACAGTTCCTGAAAAGTCAGTACTCCTGCCTAAATCACAGTTGTTTCCTTGCCCATGCTTCTATGCTAGAGATGGAGTCACATCATGTATATTTCCTCTTTTATTTTGTGTATATGTACAGCACAACTACTACAATATAAAAACATTCATCTTGAAGCTCACATTCTACACTAATTTGTATGCTCTTAAAAGGTATTTTTTATAAAACTTTTGAAAATTTGGCTTCAATAAATTTGCTGAGATACAAATCTATACTAGAGTTTTTCACTTATTGAAAATATTTACACAGAAATGTATTTCCAGTTTATCAAATCATACAAATTTTCTCTTTGTCCTTGAAGCCCACAAGGTGGCATGTGAAACATATGATAATACTGACAACATACTTGCAAGAATACAGTAGGAAAGTGGTATGCAGTTCTACCAGAAGACCATAAAATAAAATCAGTTTTAAGAACCAGTCTAAATCTTTCGCAGGAGTTTGCCTTTTTCAGTCCAAGCTCTTTGCATTGGAAAAGGAACAAGATGTGCAAGCCTTTTATTAACAAGGAGGGATTATTCTTTTTAATATAAAAGTATATTAAGGCATTCTAACAGACATTGGGCCTTGCTACCCACAGAGTGATCAGAATGAACTCCAGTAAATTTATTCCAGGATTTACATTTAGCCATAAGAACCAGACGATCATCATGCATGCAGCTGTGGTGTGCTAAATTTTCATTTTAGTGAAAATTAATTAAGAGGTTTTATTAAGCATGAAACTGTATTTTAAAATGGAAAAATGTGGAATCTGGTACTGTTTGGTACACCATGGAAGTTCTGAGCCTGTTCACACTGATGCCTGAGTACAATGAAAAGTTTTTCACTTATCTCACATACTTCTAAATTCAGCAGATTCAGGAGATGCCATTGGGATGCCTAGAGGACACCAAAGATCTAACGGTGTTGACTGTTAGGAGTGATTGTTGGCGTATCTTCTTCTCATGTGCTTTATCCAAGATGATAATATTATGTTTTTGCCATTGCTAACAAAAATTGAATCATGCTGATGTGTCCAGTTTTCTGAATTGCACTTCAGAGAAACACCTTCATTCCCTAGATCACTTCAAATGCATTCCAAACCCAATCTTTCTGCTCCGTCCCAACTATAATCTCAGCCCTTCTGAGTTATTTTACCCTGTATGAAGGTGAGCTGTGGCAGCCCCAGGCCAGTTAACTCTTTACAGGCATTTCTTATATTGACCAAGTGTCAATGTGTTCATGGAAGACAGGCACAGAAAACATCTGCTCCACTCTATAAACACTTGTGAAAGGGTCAAGTTAATGACCTGCTTATACCTATGGGCATTCAGACAAACTGAACCTGTAAGAGTGTTGTACCCTGTGTAAACTGAGCCCTCAATATGGATCTGGCATATATATTGTTCAAGAAAATATTCCACCTTCAGTTCTGTTTCAGATTTTTGGTCTGGTTTGGTTTGGGGGTTTTTGGCATTTGTTTTTTAGACTATTTTCTAGAATTCACCCCACCACAAACTCTTATATTTGTGACAAAAATATGCCTTACGTTATTGCCAGATAATACATGCTAATTGTTTATATAAATAGGAAGACAGGGACATGTGTTTATGCCTGAAAAAAAATGATTAACAGGTTGATTCATTATGGCTTACTATAAATTCCTTGAAATGTAAACAGTGTTGCTAAAAGTCATAGACTTTCAACATAATACTTATCAGGAAATACCTGCTCTTAAATGAACGAGAACTAATTACACTTGCTAAAAAATAACTGAGGCTTTGACTATCAGAATCACAGAATCTAGGCAAAATTTGATCTTGGAAGGTTTTCAAACCTGGAGCTGGAAACTGGGGCTATTTTTCCTATTATGAATGCAGTCCTGTACACTACTAAGTATGCTAAGTTCTTACTAGTCTTGACTCCTCATTTCATTTACAGAGAGGCTGCATCTTAATTTTACTTCAAAGCACATAGATGTTGTCAAATAAACATGCCAATTTTTCCCTTATTTAAGTGCCAACACAAATCACAAAAAAAGCAAATGTAAATGTATAACATTTCCAACTCCCACATTCCCACCTGGTTCTGTGCATCCACTTGATTATCTAGACCTTGCCTTGCAGTCCTGTAATGAATGTTAAGTAATGAATGTTGTTCTCCTTTATGACTCTGTCATGACTGACAGCTTGACAGCTATTTGGAAAGAATTGTAGCTATTCAAGCTAGAGGACAGAGCTCCAACACTTTATGTATTTCTGGGAACTGAAATTACAGATCTAGCAGATTTGTTACACTCCAGGAGATGCCTTGAATCATAGAGTGGTTTGGGTTGGAAGGGACCTTAAACATCTGTTCCAACCCCCCTGCCATAGGCAGGGACACCTCCACTAGATCAGCTTGCTCAGAGCTCCATCCAAGCTGGCCTTGAACACTTTCAGGGATGGGGCATCCACAACTTCTCTGGGTAAGCTGTTCCAGTGCCTCATCATCTTCACAGTAAAGAATTTTTTCTGATATTTAATCTAAGCCTACTCTCTTGAGATTCCAGTTCCCCTGTAACTACATGCTCTTGTAAAATATCCCTCTCCATTTTCCTTGTACAGTCCTTTCAGGTACTGGAAGGCTCCAAATACCCCAAAGCCTTACCTTTTCCATGCTAAACAAACCAAATTCCCTCACCTTTCCTTGTGGGAGAGGTGCTCCATCCCTCTGATCATCTTGCTGGCCTACCCTGGACTTGCTCCAACAGGTTCGTCTTTCCAGTGCTGGGGATACCAGAGCTGGATGCAGCACTCCAGGTGGGTCTCAGCAGAGCAGAGCTGAGGGGCAGAATCACCTCTCCTGACCTGCTGGCATTGCATCAAATCTGCTGTACTTGTATAATAGTTTAAATTTTAAAAGAGAAAATAAAAAGGGAAAAAAAACTTGCTCTCATTCACTGCTTGTAGAGAATGAGAAATGTTTGTAGAAATTTTTTGTAGAAATTTCTTGTAGAAATTTTTCAGCTTTCTCTTAACTGAACTAATTTTATGGAAAACACCAAGAACAGCAGTATTTTAGACTGAAAAGCAAAAAAAAAGGTTAAAACCTAGGAGCAGGGGGAAGGGGAAGCTGAAGTATTTGAGGAAATACTCAGCATAAAAAATGCACATAGACTAATCCTGAATGCATCAGACCACTGAATACCTAATACTACCTGAGCTTGTAAAGTTGGAGATGTCAGGGAATGCTCCTAGGCCTGGCAATCATCTTCCAACAGGAGATAATTCTGTAAGAATTCTATTAGAATAATCCTTTTTGGCTTATGAGAAATACTGCTCCCCTAATAATCTCCATGGTTCAGGAATTAGAAAGTACTCTTAACAGGCATTTCTGATCCAGATTCTATTTTACATGGACGACAGTCATCCCATGCTAATTGTCCTTGTTGCTAAGAAACAGTCAAAGACAATTTTATTGGATTCAGCACCCAGGACGGACCTGGGCTTCACCTGGCCCCAGAGAATCCACGTTAACAAAGGTACAGAAGAGTACCACAGTGCTATTGTGTCTAAGGAGAATCTTTCAAAATCACCCTCTCTTTTCCTTCCTCCTCTGCCAACCTTTTGCATCTGCATTATTTCCACAGAGAAAGCTTCACTGGGTTCATGCAAAACCAGGGGCTAGGAAGAGGACCACCTTCATAAAGTTGCTCAGGTCCCACAAGCAAGTGGAGAAAAGAGGGAGCTCAGTGAAAATAGCAAATAAACATTGAAATGGTTCAAGTGTGGGGTGGCTTTGTTAAACTGCTAGGGCTGAAAGGAAATGCCATTTACCTTCAAAAGAGCACTAGAGTTTTTCCTGATATTACACTCATGATGTGTCATCACCACATGGGCACCAATAGTAGCATAATATGGTTATGCTAAGAAATCCAGGTGACTCAGAAGCATCAAACCCCAAGCATTCCCTCCCTCCTTCCCTCCAAACTGCTAGAAAAGCTTCCAGCAGCTCTGCTCCTCGATTCAGTCAGCTGGATAGTGTCAACATGTTGTAATAGCTGGATACAAGTACTTTCATGCAGCTTTCTTAATATAAAATTGTGTCAACAGACATCTAAAACCACAGGTAACAGCTTCCAAAAGAGTTCAGATGCTCAGGAATGGCCCACCTAGAGTGTGGCACATGCTAACAAGGAAGGGTTGGCTGAAGCTGGCAGGAGAACACACAGAGGATTTCAAAGGCTGTTGGTTTCCATGGTTGTAGCACTCCATTACCAATAGATCTGAGCAAGTCTATCATTACATTGCCAGTGTGGCAGCAGGCAAAACAGAATCTCAGCCAGAATCTAAACACCTGATGAATTATTTCTGAAAAAAAATTACTTGTTTCAGTAAAAACAAACACAATTAAAGAGGTTACTACTAAAGTCCTTCATTCCTGTAATGCAGATAGTACAAGATATTCAGGCAAAATATTCCTTTTAAAAAGGAATCCCTTATCCTTTTAGGTAAAAGCTTGAAAAATCCACAAAATAAAAAGCAGGGACAAAAGCACTGTGATTACTGAATGAAAACTCATTTTCTAAAACAGGGTCTTTTATGCAGCTCCAAAGACACAACTAAAATTCAGAGACTATCAAGTGCTCAGAGAAAAATTTTAAAAAGCCATTTCCCCAAATTTTTCAGAATATTTAATAGGTAACAGGGTCCGTCATGTTTAAGTCCAACAACAAAAATACAGTAAAGTTGTTTGAGATATAAAATCATCATCATGCAACCATAGCTTCCTTCAATCTGAACATCTTGTCTTGACAACAGATTCCTGCCATTATGGAAACATAGTCAATCTAGTGAACCGCAAAAAAACCACAACTAGACTTGGTGCTTAATATCCATAAAAATGAAGGCCCTGAAATATTTTGGTGGAGGAACAAGACTGAAAAAAATTGAAAAAAACAAAAAAAAAAAAAAAAAAAAAAAAAAAAACAAAAAAAAACCACAAAAACAAACAAAAAAAAAAAACAAAAACAAAAAAAAAGAAAACTATATTAGTAAAGACATGCAGTGAATTTTTTTAGTGTGAATTTTTTAAAACACACATGAATATAAAAGCGTGCATATATAAGAGGCCTGGTTTTCAGGTGGAGACACCCAGGAAAAGATATGTATTTTGCACCCTCTTCTCAACATCAATGTGAATAGCTGTTTACAGTAGAAAACTAAAAGCTCTTTCCAGACTACACTGTCCACAGGGAAGAATGTCAAAGAGCAAATACCACCTCAGTCTAGAAAGTGTGTTTAATTTCAGTTGAAAAAGTGCTTGATCTTTTACAGAGATACAAGGAATGGAGAGTGTTTTACATGTCAGCATCATGATGTATCACATAGTAATTAGCTGCCCTCCAAGATTTCGCAAGCTGAAGGAAGACTA
Organism: Buphagus erythrorhynchus; assembly: GCA_013400855.1. Lineage (NCBI taxonomy): Eukaryota > Metazoa > Chordata > Aves > Passeriformes > Sturnidae > Buphagus > Buphagus erythrorhynchus. The sequence goes on along the minus strand of VZTT01008575.1, from coordinate 13,483 downwards.
AGCCCATTGCCATAGCTTTCACACTTTCAGAACCATTTTTTCCATTTTAAATTCAAGAAAATTACAGTCATTACAACACTAATCAAACCACTATGAATACTACACACAAAAAGTATCTTCTTTGCTGTGGACTTTGCTTACCTCATTTTCAGTAGGGATTTTCAGGAAATTTCCATGCGAAAGGACGAGTCAGATCCAGCACTTTAAAATGAGAAAGACTGTGGGTAAACTCACAAGTTAAAATTTCAAATAAGTAAATCCCAGGCAGCTATTTATCTGCCACATGCTATAAATATGGTTTCTATCATTTAGAAACAGTATTTAACAAAAACTTTAGTTTTATCAAGAGTTTAATCTACCTTAGGATCTCAGCCTCACCCCCAAGCTGTCATTAGGTTTAGGGTTAGGGTTTGGGGTGTCAGGAGGACTACAGCTCCAGGAACACTGTACCTGGAATAGGCATGACAAGAGAAGCATGGCACTGCTCCAACAGTGCTGCCTCCACATACACTTTTAGAATCACAGTAATTTTCCTGGGGTTTAAGTCAGTGTACTTAACACTATAAATATACATTAAATCAATACAGCACACAGTAACAAGATGCATAAATAAATTTTCAGTATAGTGGCATCTTAATGGCAAAGACTGTAACTATGTATGTACACGGTGGTTTTATAATGCAAGCTCATGGTAACTGTTCTTTGCATATAATTTTCTTTTGGAAACAAAATCTTCCTTATACATCAAATTTAAAATTGTATGACTAATGGTACTACCAACATGGTTAACACAGAGAGGGATATGCATAAACAGATACCCAAAACTTGTATATTGCAAACATTGCCTCACAGTTTTGGGAAACCACCTAGTATGTCTAAGGACACAGACCAACTGAAAATTGAAAGTGGAATAAGTCACTCGTTGTTTTTCGTGGTTGCTCATAATGCTGAAGCATTTGGAGGATATAAATCATTCAACATACAAAAGAATTGGAAAAGCCACAAAGCTACCAAAGTGTTAGGACCTAGACAGAACTGAAAAGTTGTTGCCATGTCTTAAAATAAATGCTGTGAAATATTGAACATACCGTAGTTTGAAAACTTAGATCTTTCCCTCATTCTCTGGTCCATATCCACGAGTGGGAGAAAACAGAGGTGAAAAGCCACAGGCGCTTAGCCCCGATCCACACACATGGAAAGGCAAGTGAGTTGTTCTATTTACCTTTATTTCATCCTGTGAAACTGCCACCCTTGTGGAAAGCTACAAACCTCTACCTTTAAATTAAATTACTTCGTTAGTCTGTGAGAACTTGGCTTGGTGAGCAGGCTTTACAAAAGCTTCCTGTGCAACCTTCACGTAAAGCCGTCATAAATACATCAGCGTATCAGGCAGCTCGCTACGAGCAGGAGGGGCAAGGGTGAACTTGCACTTACTGGAAATTTCGAAATTACCTTTTTGAAATGCCGCTATCCTCAAAAATCTTCCTAGAACAAACACGGAGGAGATAAGTGACTGCATGAGACAAAGCTTTTCTCACTTCGCTTGAGCAATGAGCAACCGTGCTCATTGAGCACGTGTTGCTTGAGCAACCGGATGGGGCTCTGAGCAACCTGCTCTAGTGGCAGGTGAGTCGTGTCCTGGCAGAGGAGCTGGGACTAGATGATCCTTAAGGTCCCTTCTAACCCACACAATTCTATGATTCTATGCCGTGAACAATTCACTGCGGCGATCAGCGCTCTGCTCCGGCATCCTGCATCATGTTCCGAGAGCAGAACTCGCCCGCTCCGGACGGAGGGGGCTGCCTCCTGCTCTCCAGCGCAGGGATGCTCCTTCGGACGGGGTGGGAGGATGCTCGGTCCATGGTCCGAGGGACGCGCCCCGCCACAGCGCTCCCGCGGCTGCCGAGGGCCTCGGCTGCTGCCCGGGCACGGCTCTCGGCCGCCGCCGGCACCGCGCTCCCTCGGCTCGCTCCTCCCATCCCGGCTGCTCCGCCTTCCCCGACCCGCGAACCGTGGCACGCTTTTTCCGTGAGGAAGTGCCTCGTCGGTGGGGTAGAAGGAGGAGAGAGCTGCTGGCCAACTGGAGAGCAGGCGGGGCAGGGAGGCGCGGGGGGAGGCGAGGAAGCGGGGCCAGAGGAGCGGCGCTGCGGGCCGCGCTGCGCCCGGCGGAGTGCGAGCATGAGCGGCGGGGATGGCGGCGGGGGCCGGGCGGGCGCCCTCAGCTACGGCCTCCCCTCCATCCCCTCCAGCAAACTCCCGGACTTGCGTTTCATCAGCCGGGGCGCTTACGGCACCGTGTCCGCCGCCCGCCACGCCGACTGGAGGGTCCCGGTGGCCCTCAAGTGCCTGCAGGGGCCGCTGCTAGACAGGTAACGGGGTGGGCAGGGGGCCGGCGGCGTGGGGCACCGCCGGGCGAGGGCCGCGCCCAGCCCGCCTTCCCCTAAACCAGCCCCAAAAAGGGCCGAGGTGCCCGTCCAAGATGCTGGGGTGGGTTTCTGAGGATCAGATCCTGCTATTTCGGTGGGCAGCCTTGCTTTAATTCCAGAGGAAAAGGGGATCCCACGAGGATGATTCAGCTTGGGCCAAGAGAAAGCACGGACCGGCCCCGGAGCTTCCTCTCTTTCGATTATTGTGAAGGGGTAATTTCGGTCTCGGTCTGTGAGACGCTAAGTTGTATCTCTTGGAGTTTTTTTCTTCTGCACTGTGCACCTTGAGCCCTCCTCACGGTGGGATTGACAGAGTTTGGCTTCTTGCTGGGTCTTTTGGTTGGTAACCATTTTGCTAAGGTATCAGCAGGATATTGAAGTACAGTGATTACTATAGATTCGGTGTTTACATAGAGGAATATAGGGAGTATACTGTTCTATCCACTAGAGATTGCTTCTAGAAGAAGCTTCTGTGAGACAACGCAAAATTGTTATTTTCCTTCAGATCTCACAATACTGACAGAAGCTGATTTAAAATAATAGTCTTGCAGGCCCCCCTGTCAAACTGGTATTTGCTGTGTAACAGTTGAGTTCCCCACTTTCCAGGTACCCAAGTGACAGCATATTTATTACAGGAGCTGTCACTCCATGTAAGGGGGCAACAAGTTGTACTTTTTAATTTATCTCTGTCTTAATCCCCATAGTCCCAATTTGTTAATGTGTCAATGCAAATTTGCCTCTTCTTAGGCTGTCTGGAGCCTACCTGCCTGTAAACCTGCCTCTGAGTCTTATCTTGGTGTCTTCATGCTTTTGCCTCAGGTTTCTTTGATCTAGTATTAGGCCTTTAGGTAGGATAGCTTCACTCAGAAAGGCTTCTAGTCTTGTTACTCAATATACTCAAATATAAGACAAGTTGTTTTAAGCTCTTGCACCTCTAATTGCGCAGGTTTGTGTATACACAGGCTTTATCTCTGGAATCTTGCGAGAGCTGCAATCTCAGTTTTGTTGTGTTTTCTGATAAGCTGGGGGAGGACGAGCGGGTGTTTTGGGATTTTTTTTCATGTCTGCTTAAATCCCAGCTAATTGGAAATACGGCATTTATCCTCAGAACACAGCTGGGAGAAGCCACCAAGGCTATTTTTAGCCTTGCAAGAATTTGGGCTAGTGGGACATCTAACCTGTTAAATTATGATTAAAAGGGCAAGTGAGGTAATTAAAATAATTCAGTCACCCAACATGTATCATGCAAAGCCCAGAAATGCTACCAGAAGACTCAAAGCTATAAAAAAATCCATTACACCTGAGTCTCAGCAACAAGTGCTTTGTTGATTGTACATTAGGCAGCATAAAATGACCAGCCTGTAAGTGTTGTCAGGAAAAGGGATGAGTTCATGGTGCCATTAATTCCCCAAGTGGGAAGTGTGTGCTGTGCATCCCAGAATATGGTATGTGACCAGCCAACGAGCAAAGCCAGTTGGGAAGTGTTGTGGGAATGTGCTCATTTAGGCATTACTCAGTGCCCTTCCGGCGTGGAGCAAAGGTGAAGTGACTGACAGACACAGGAATAGACTTCAGTATGTCGCAATTTGTTTCCAGGCCACAGCTGAATCCCATGCTAATGTGCCTTACTGTCTGGGAAAACCCCAAACTTCCTAAAACCTAGAAATTTCTGGAGAGAGGGAGGAAGGCATAGAGTTGTGTCTTCCATCCTATGCTTGCCTCAAAGGCTGCCTTTTTACTTCTATCATTTCGTAGAGTTTTCTATAAGTCTTTTTCCATCACACAGATTAAAGGACCTTAATTTCATATCCATCTAAATTCAAAGTTTCCTGCTGCTAAGAACTGCAGACTTTAGTTCACAAGGCTTCCTCTTTTCCCCATATATCCTGGCAGCCTTTTCTTTGTGGGTGCTAAACCCACCTTGATGGATCCAGACTGATCCTGACAGCCCTGAGTGCATTGGGGTGTGCCCTGAGCTCGATGGGCACAAGGCAGCTCTCATCCCAGAGCTGTGCTGTGTACAGTGGTGTGCTGAACAAATCGTGGTGGGCATAGCCCTGGCCCCAGCACAGCCCTATTACTTCTGAGTCAGTCTGGCTCACATCCAAAAGATCAATCTTAAATGTGCTGTAAATGTCCTATTTTTTAATATCCTAGTCATGTACTTGTACCTGTACCAGTCTCCACTGGTATAGGATATAAATGCTTTTTCATTAAATTATGCTTCATGGTCCAACTATCCTCATTGACAACGAGCCCATTTTTTTCAAGATTATTTGAGATATAAGGCATACCAAATAGTTTCTATTTTTAGGGATGGAGTCATACTCAATCCTAAATAAAACTTGATCTTCTCAATTCCACATGCTGCAAGGTCTGAATTTGTAAAGATGCATCAAACCCACATTTATGAGGAATTTTGAGGTAACAGAGTGGATGCACACAGTCAAATTCAGGCATTCAAACATCATGAGGCTGGTCTGTTCCTGCTTCCTGTGGTTCTAGGGGATGTTTTTTCTGGAGACTGATTCAAAGCAGGGGCTGTTTGAGGGAAAATTCATGTGAAAACAAAGCATATAGTTAATTGCTCCTTTTCCTTCAGAAAGGAGCTTCCTTTATTTCAGAAGTCAAAAGCGCATTCCTTCAGCACCTATTATTTTAGTGTACATTAGTGTCCACTAAATTTAAATGGTTGGAGAATGATGTGTATTAAGATCTCCACTCTCTAGGAGATAAATATTGAGCCTGAGTGAAAACTCAGGGTTTGAAGGTGTTCCGTAAAGTGGGAGAAATGCAGCTGGTTGTTACCACTATGGTTTCAAGGTATGGTAGAATCTGGGACTTGTGACTGTATCCTTATTTACTGGAAACATGGATGAAATGTGTGATAGAAATAGATTTGTGTGGTACAGCAAAACCAGGGAAGCTGTCTTGTCTTTGCATTTGCAGATTCTGATTTGTCTTACATTGCCTTGTTTTCAAAACAGCATGGTAGAAATCAAATGGTGAAAAGTTGGTGGTACTGCATACAGGGTTGTAATTGAGAGAGAATATAGTGAACCCAGCATTTGCTTCGAGTTTCCTAGTACTGGTATAGTAATATATTTTTTTGTTTGCTTGTTTTCTTTAAGTGATAGAAACCACCTTCTAAAAGAAGCAGAGATATTACACAAAGCCAGGTTTACTTACATTCTGCCAATTTTGGGAATTTGCAACGAGCCTGAATTTTTGGGCATAGTAACAGAATACATGACCAATGGGTCATTAAACCAGCTATTGCATGGGGTAAGTGTACTTACGGTCTTTAAATATGATACCTGGCTGCTTCAAGTAGATTGCAATTTCCATACTTAATTAGTATAGTAAAGTCTTTTGTTTATAATATTTCATGCTAGAAACAGTCATTATCCTTAGTAGTTTTTGGTGCTCAGACAGATTTTCTATATCTCAAAAAGACAACTAAACTCAGCTGACTTAAGTTTTGTTAAACTTTTTCCTTTAATGTTATGACCTATAATGAGCTTTATATTGAATTATTACATACAGTCATTTTAAAAATCTCAGTTGTTTTCCAGTTAGACTCTGAAATGCTTGCTTCAGTCTGGGTTTCTGAATTACTGCCAATACAAATATTGATCTTTTTTCCATTAGTTTGAATATTTAAAAAAATAATTGAAGATTTTGACTTTAGTTTATAGAAGCCAAATATTGCTAATATAAACAGGTACGAATATTTCTACCAGATCCTATTCTCTGAGTAACCTCTGCACTGAACTCCAAGTTGCTCCCATTAGCTGAACAGTGTTGCTGCTGCAAAGCTACTGCAGTTGTGTCTCAACAGCACTAGGCTCTTCTCCACCTTTAATCAATACACATCTCGTGCCTTAGAGAGCTCAACTGTGTGTTTTCCATAAAGGTATTGGTGTCAGTATAACTTTTAAGATTTCAGTTGAGTTTTACTACATTTTTCTTGCTGTATTATTATTTATAAAGGTAGTGTTTTGTGCATAGTTTCAATACAGGTTTTTTTTGTTCCCCAGTGTTAGTTGAAGATATGATTTTTGCCATTCTTCATGTAGGATTCATAAATTGTGGGTTGCAAGTTTCATGCGGAAGTTCATCTGTAATTCATATTTCCATATGAATGAGTAATGTAGTAAATGCTCAACATCATGTATAACAGTCATGAACTACTATGTGAATGCTAGGGAATGGAAACATAGCAATGAATAATTATTATTTTTGTTAATGTTTCTTTTAACAGCTAGTGAGTCTTAATGCTCCGTTACAATTTCTTATGGAGTTTGTGTAATGTATATTTTAAAATATATCTTGCCCAAGTCACTTTCTTCTTCTTGTCGTCGATAAGTCTTCATGTGTGCTGTTAGATCAGAACAGATGATTAGAGTCTGGTTTTGTGGTTTTATCTTGGCAGAAAGATGTGTATCCTGACATTCCCTGGTGCCTGAGATTCCGCATTCTTTATGAAATTGCTTTGGGAGTAAACTATTTGCACAACATGAATCCTCCATTGCTGCACCATGACTTAAAAACCCAGAACATTTTGCTGGATGATGAGTTTCACGTCAAGGTAGAGTTATTTAATTCTTATGTTCTTCAGCATCCAGAATGAGTGAAAGTGTTTTCATTATTGTAGAGGAGGAAGGGTGAGGTTGTGGCCATACAGAGAGGATATAATTGTATGGTGGATTTTTTCTTCTATCTTTGCAGACAGAACTTTGGAGTTTTTCTTTTGGAAACTCTGTATTACTCAGTTGTGGATTTTATCTGTCTGAAAAGACCAGAAAGATAGAATTTGGGCTGTTTCTGCTGTAGCAGTAGCTGATACTCAATAGTGGTGACACTCTTGTTTGTCCGCCTTCCAAGGGTAGCTACATCTGGCCCTTCCTGAGAAGAAAATAGAAAGTGTTTCTGCCCAAAATGGTCTGACAATTTACTTCTGATAGGTCAAATTCAAATATTAATACTCATTTGATACTTACCATGCAATATGGACATACTTGTTCTGTAGGTGTAGTATAAGAACATGTAAAACAAGACTGCAAAATCTTACTGTGTTGGAAGTTGGCTTTTGTGAGGCTCGTTAAAACAAGCAAACATACATGCAGAAGTATCTAGTTCAAAACTTTAATTCTGCCTTTTAAAATATTACTGCCATGATCTGAAAGAGACTGAAAGTACTTCTGACAAAATGTTTAGGTGCTTCCATAATTGCAAGCACTTAAACATTTGTTTAGTTGGTTCCTCATTTGTTGTTTCTTGTTTTTTTAAAAAGATCTTTTTTTATTATTGATAAGAATGTGTTACTCAAGTAAATGGAAATAAGAGATATTTTGCACTGAATTTATACTTGAAAAGTGAATGTTTCAGTTGTTACTGTAAGTTGTCAGTTTGTGAGTCCTTTGAGCAAAGATCCGCTGCTGGTTTCTTCTTTCTCCATTGCACAGAAATTTTTCTTGGCAGCAAAATGCCTCACATGGCTTTGTCTCTGCTCACACCCTCAGCAGGTCATACTTCCTCCCACTCAATTGTGCCAGCTCCCAAGCTTCCTGATAGACCTGATCAGGGAACTAGTCCAAGTCATTTTTTTATCCACTCTCTTTTTAATCTGTAACAACTTTGGTGTGGCCTGGTACTCTGTCTGATCATATCTGCACAGTTTCTTTGCTGAGGCAATTGAAGAGAAGAGGTTTACTCTTGCATACCTGCCCTGCCTCCTGTAAGGAGTGTCCTTAGGGTTTTAAGTGAAGCAAGATTCTCTAAATTAGTACAGTTGACAGGAAATGCAAACAAGGTTATCACGCATGCCAAATAGAAGAGATACTGCATACGTATAAAAGTAACATCATTCACAGAGTGCTTCTGACTGTCCCTGATCTACTGAATGAGCAAGAGTTAAGACCAATTACAATGAGGAAGGCTTGATGAGAGTGAGTTGTAGAGAAGAAAGGATACTTTTCATTGTGGATTTTGATGTATGCTCTTCAGAAAGCTTGTTTCTGTTATCTTAATTGCCACAGCTCTTGCACATCTTTGTTGAAAATGTTTTTGCTGTTACACAAATGCTGGACAAGTGCAGAGCTGGTAGCTGGCTGCTTATCTCCCATGTATGCCAGACACTGCAGCTCAGCCAGCAGGTGTATTCTGCTAAATATTTCTCTCCCTATCCATAACCTAATCTGACATCTGGCACCCTGGCTCATGGATATCTGAGGATGTAAGCTGAAGTCAGTTACTTTTTCATGTAGATGTACTGTGTCCTGTGGAAAGGTGCAAGACACCAGATTGCACAGTAAAGAAAATATTCAGCAACTTTTTGCAGCACTGAATTTCAGAATATCAAGTTTATTAATTCAAGATTAATACGTCATAGTTTTGGGAATGAGGTGAAGTGCCCTAAAATTTTTCTGTGAGAGGAACTGCCTCAGGATACTGGCAAGCTGAGATATGTACAACTATTATGATTTACACTAAATCTGTGCTTTCTTCACCACCGGGGAGCTACAAGTAATCAATGATTTTTTTGTTTGCTTTTTTTAACACAAGGAAGTGATGTTCTTCGTATCACAGCCATCTACAGCAGATTCCTCAGCCATAGTGTACGAGTCCTTCCTTAAAAGAACAGGATAGGGCAGTGCTATAGGGATAGCCTGAGTCACGACCTGGGAATGCTTTATGGACTGGAGATGATGTTTCCTGTTGCTAGGAGAACCACATACTTTTTGTGTGTCAGATTAAGAGCTTTGGGTGACCCCTGCTTCTCNGCATGTCCAAATGGCGTGTCATCTCCATGTCACAATCACGAAGTGAATCCTCTTTGCCAGAAGGAGGGACAATTATCTACATGCCACCTGAGGATTACAACCCCAGTCAGAAAACACGGGCAAGTGTGAAACATGATATCTACAGGTAACTCCTGTTGTTCTCTAGCTTCAAATCTGAACTCAGATATGGCTTACTGAACTTAGATTTATTATTTTCAATGATAATATCATAGCTATATAGACTAAATGAATTGGGAAATAAAGAATTGAGTAATAGCTGGATTTGATGACTCATTTCTTTTGTGCTGTGACTAGTGTAATGCTCCAAAACGAGGCTGAGACTACAGAAATAGGTATGGGACTGGTTTCTGTTAATGAGTGTACACATACAGACAATGCAGGGGAAGAAGAAAGCCATTCATACCATCAAGTCAAGGCACATACTCTTAAAATTTGTGTAATCAAATAACATTTTCAGAATATATACTTGGGGGAAAGAAGAAAATGTATTTTTGGAAAGGAGGTAGGTAAAAACAGGATAGTGTGGATGGAGAAAGTAGTTACAGTAATCTCCTTAAGGAATAATTTACTTTATGAAAGTTGTGGTAGTTTTGTGTTGGGCAGTCATGAGTACAAGTAGTAGAATAGTAAATAGAGTGGTGGTGACCCATATAACAAAAGGAAATCTCTCTGAGGATATTGGAGTTACAATTGGCTGGTCTGAAATGGTTTGGAGAGCTGAGAGATTACTTGAAGAATTTTGGGAGGAATTATCATGTGTAAAGGAAGATTGAGGAGGCATGAACTGGCCAATCACTATGACAAAGATCATCATTCTGGTGCAGTCTGCCACGTTTACTTTCACTGATCTCTAACATGTTTGTATCTTGATGAGAGGTGACAGTCTCAGAGGGTCCTACTGACTTCCAGGGAAACCACTATTTCCCTTAATTATCCCTTACCCTTAAGAAGCATGTCAAGTTCCTTGACATTCCTCTCCAAAGAATACAGATGATAACATACCTGCTTTCCTTACCCTTTGATGAGAAGATATGGATAAGGAAAACATTGAAAAGAAAAAAGGGTGTATTAAGGGGAAAGAAAGGGTGACTGGCAGGCGCCAGTCATGAATGGGTGGAGATGAAGAAGACAAATGTTTCTTAGAAAGAAAATGATATTTTCAGAGGAATAACAACCAAATAGGAGAAAATATGAGAACACATCAGGAGAAGGGTGTAGAAAACAGATAAATTAGGAAGGAAAAAGATTATGTGAGAAGAAATAAGAGAAACTAAGACAACATTGGAAAGAGAGATGTTCAAGGCAGGAAGACATGAAGGTGCAGAGACAATGAAGGACCACGAGAAAGGCCACACAGGAGGTTCTGTGCTCACGATCAGGAGATGCTACAAAGCAGAAATAAGAAAGGAAAACAGGAATAGAGTAAAGAGGAATGCTGCAGTGTTGTAGAACTGCGAAAATAATCTTTAACTGTAGAGAAACTCCAAACTGAATGAAAGATATTAATAAATATTTGGATATCTTCTGGATGTATAATTAATTGATCACAGCTGAGTGTTGTTGAGATATTGAAGCTAATTTGTGTGGAAGGATCTTTCTCAAAGAAACAAATTATGTAAACAACAGTCAAGCAGCTTAATTTCTACAAAAGGGATGATTTGCTTTACCAAAAACATCAGCCTGCATGGACTTGTCAGGAATACATCAAAAGCAGACTTTTCTAACAGGGAGGGCTGCTTTTATGAAAAGCTACATGAGTAAATTTTATCATTGAAGAATGTTAAAATGTAAAGAGAGTAAATAGTTAGGAAAACTCAATTTATATGATTTGATTTTGGGGATCAGTTATGTGTTTCTTTCTTCATTTTTCTGAATTCTTACTTGGTAGCCGTTGGATGGTACAGTGCTCTAAGGCAGTTAAATGTAACCTGTATGCAAAATTTGGTACTTCGTAGTGATGTAGGAAGGAAGCTCAGTACATTCATATCAAGGGTGGGGGAGCAAGCCCTAACAGCAATTGATCATGGTGATTGTTTTCTGGAATGACACTGCCACAATGCTTATAAAGACTTGGACTGGACACATGGAAATACACACTTGTCAGCACCTTGCATGTATTCTGAAGTTACGGAAGCACTGAAGCTTTAGCCTGAATTGCCTTTTCTAAGTCCAAGTAGTGGAACTGGATACTTGAATACAGTAGTGGGATTAATACTGGGACCTTTTAGGATAAATCATGGAATAGGACTTCATTCAGATATGTTAGAGTATGTGAAGAAAAATTGGAGAGAAGGACTGAGAATTGAATGCTGCTTTAAATGAAATCAGCTAGCCTTATTTAAATTACAAAGTTGTTTAAAGTTATGTCTTTCTAGTATATCCTGATGGCTGAAGAGAGTGACTAGTTTACTAAAGATGGGGCAGGTTTGTGCTCACTGAACCACTTGCCATTCATGTTGGTGTGAATGGAAAAGGTCACTGGTTTGAGTCAGCACAAGTGTTCATTCTCCCAGCATTCTTTCAGAGTAGTCTTCCCAAGAGTCTCTTTTGGAAAGTGAATGCTGTGTGTGACATCTCTCCCTGTGGAGAAGATTGCATATGTTGAAAGCATAAATGAGGGGGGTGGGGGGGGGAAGCTGGAGTGGGCATCCTAAGCGCAAGTATATATCATACCTGTCTCTGT